>CABHPP010118357.1:7826-37241 GCA_902168425.1 Peromyscus attwateri
ACACACACACACACACACACACACACACACACACACACACTTTCTTGTCTCCAGGCTATTTTCAGTCACTGACTATAATTTTCAACTTCATTTCTACTCATAGTTCCACAGGTCCACCTCAGAGTATATCTCAACACCCTTCTGATTAGATTATCACTCAACATATCACTTCCATCTTCAACAGTAAGGCTTGGCTTACAAAGCTTCTTATCCTGATTCCCTGGCAACTCACTCCCATCACTAGCTACCATACATCTCTTCTCTTAGCAGCAAGTCCTACATATTTGTATAGCACTTCAGATGTACCTCTACCATATCTTTCTGTTATTTATTAACATATTAGGTTAACAGCTTAACTAGACAACAGCTTTTTCCTAAAAGCAATACTTTTGTACTACTTATGACCTGCTCTAAAATGCTTTGTTTTGTTCAATAGTCTCTCGATTACTATAGCAATCTGTTCCTATAGACATATGTGTAAATAGGTACTCCCATAATTCCAATTGTCTTACTTTGATACTGTAAGATATAGAACTACTATAGAAGAAAAGAGGAGGTTCTAAGCATTGCTATGACTTATTATAGAAAAAGCTATCAGAAAATATTGACTTACAATAAGAAAACTAATCCCATTTTTGTCAAATCCTGTTAACAAGCCAAATTCTTTGCAGTTCTTTTCCATTCATCCAACTGCACATTTTTATACAACATCACTACAACTAATGAAAGTAAACAGAAAATATAAAACTATTAATACAACCATTGCCAAATCAGGCCAGGATATGGGTCAGCAAATATGTTTTATCCTCAATAGATCCTGAATTTATACACAAGTACATCCGAAAAAGCTTCTTAAAAGTATTTGCTAAACTATATCAGATTTAATATAAGTTCCTTATTTCTAATGTTGAAGAACAAAACACAATGATAACAGCACCAACCATGAATCACACAGATTCATCTTCCATAAAATATACAGCTGCCTGTTAGAAAGCAAACACCTCCAGGTGTAAATCTTTCGTGCAAGCTTGCCAAAGATCAGCTTGGTTTTTATTGCTCTGTGCAATTTCCAAATTAAGTGACTTCACCATGAGTGGAACTTTTTAATGTAGAACATTACATCATAAATTAACCCTAACACTCTTACAGTCAGGCTCATGCAGGCTGCTGCTTTATCAGAGAACAAGGGAGAGATGCAGAACAGCTGAACCCCATGTGCTCACCAGCAGATAGACAGCACAATGAGCTGGCAGCATCACCGGCGCCACGGCAGAGTCGTGCTTGGATTCTGATTTGTTATCAAGAGTTTCCGTGGAAAGCACACACAGAGGAAGCAAAGCAGCTGCATCCTAGCAGTCCACGGCAACCCCAGGAGTACTGAGTCACTCACCTCATATCCTTTCTCCAGCAGGAATTCTGCCAAGTATGAGCCATCCTGAAAAGAGAGGGAAAATTGAGAAGTGTTAGACCAATGGTGGCTGGTACAGAATTATGATCTACACTATCATTGGAAAGGCAAGTTGAACAGTATAAAAATCATAACACCCAAAAAATAAAAATAAAAACGAAACTAATGATAATGACAACAAATACCAAATGCTGTTCGACTATTAACAGAGCAGACAGTAATCATGTAGGCATCACTGAAGACAGGAAGAAATCAAAATCCAAGCAAACAATCAGAGCAACAGAGATAGCACAAAGTTTCAGAATCACATGGATTTGGGTTCAAGTTTTGCCACTTATAGGCTATATGAAATATGTGAATATGTTAGCAAAGCAAAATGCCTTGGTGCCATAGGAATGCAATAAATTCTGGTAGGGATGATATTTAAAAAGAAAACTGGAGAGTTCAAAAGCAGACAGAGAGCACAAGGTGTTGACATTACTGAGAAAGAGTAAACAGAATTGTGAAGAAGGCTAGAAGTGCTATGCAGTAGGGTGAGCATCTCCAAGAGATTTCAGGGACCAGTTAGCTGCTAAACCCTAGGCCTGTAGAAAGCCACTCACTTTAGAGAAATAGAGGCATAGAGGGATTACAGGGTTTATAGGATGAAGTTCAATTAAAACTGTTTTTACCATATATGTGTACATATACACAAACTTATAAAGAGGAAACTGTTACTTCTTTGATAAAATAACAAATACTTCATATGAATTTATCTTAAAACATGCAGAGAATCCTGCCTTAAGAAGGAGCTAGCTAAATAAACACTGAGAGTCTCAACTGGTAATAATAATTATTTTAGAAATTTCTAGATGGAACTTTCTAGTTAAATAAATGCATGTCACCTTAAGAGAAAAAAAGTATGACAGATATCTAATTAAATTAGTCTGAGGCCAAAAGTTGAACTATTACTATTTGAGGAGTACTAGCATCTCTCAGAAAAAAGGAGTTGGTCTTACATTTTATAGCCAATCCCATAATTAGTCTGCAGCTTTCTGCCACAATGGGGAGTCCCTTCTATGCAACTCAGACTTAAATGTAAAACTAAGGCTCCAATTAACACAAATTTGTGTTCTGAAAAGCAGCTGGAGTATTTGAGTTTTCTTAGGTTCCATCCGTTTGAAAAAGCTTAAAATATCCCTTAGATGTTCAGAAATCCCTACCAGATATTCCAGGGGAAAAAATGAAGCAAATCTTAGTATTGTCATGATCTGACCTAAATTTGCTGGAATTAGAGACACCCTATGGGTCCTGAAAATGACAGGGCTGCCGAGCGAGCGTTTACAACATTAACGCAGAAGTCCTTCATGAATTCATGCAGAATGGCAAGGCCAGGCATACAAAGGGCACATTCTGTGGGCCATTAAAAACTCCAGCACATTTTCTTCTGACTTCTTGACATAAATATTCTGGTTTATAGACTCATGTGGAGAAGAGAGTTTGGCCTTTTCATCTCAATCTTACAATGTGTATAGGTTTTACACATATTTAGGTGTTAGTAAATCAAATCACAAGGGTGACTGATTCAAGCCAGGATAAGCCAAGCTGGCCTATACGATCACTAGAAGGACTTGGTTTTTTTTGTTTGTTTGTTTTTGTTTTTTTTAGGGGGCAGTAGTCCTGTGAATCAACAGATAACAAAGCAGTATTAAAGAAAATAGCTGCAATGATAATAATTAGACTAAAGATTTCTAGAAAGCAGACTTGTTTTTTTTTACAGTATTGTTGCCTTGAAGCAACCAACACTACACTGTCCTCACTTTATCCACATGGAATAAAACAGAATGCTTTATGTTCTACCATACTCATACATAATGTGTGTGTGGGAAGGGGGGGTAGTGGTGACTGTTCTGGACCTCCCTGTGTAGGGAGAGCTGTGATTATTCAGAAAGCTGATGTGAAACAGACCTGACCAGGACTAACCCTGTCAATAAGGTCTTGTTCTTCTCACCCAGGCTGCTCCTCAAACTTTCCAACCACACTGGAACATTCTGAACCAGCAGTGGCACTCACTTCCTCCTCATTTCCTTGCCAGGCCCCTCCAGTGATAGGGCCCAGGCTGCACAATGAGTGGGAAACGAGCCCAGCAAGGGTTCTTGGTCTCTGGCCCAGGAGCTCAGCTGGCCTCCCCCTCATCCTCCCCATTGGCCCTCGGGGACTCCAAGGAGACATGGTATCTGAGCATGCAGCCAAACCAGCAGGATGGCTGATAGAGAATGCTCCAATCAGACTAATGACTAAAATGTCACACCAAGAACCTGAAAGAAACATTAAGTTCTGACAGTTGACTCCTGAAGCCAAAGGAAATGGAATAGATCTGCTCATTTGCTAGGACCCAGTGTAAATTCCAGGCAGATTCAAAATTCATTTTTTAAAAAAAAAGGCATTTTAATTGGAGAGAAAATGTCCCAACTGCAACTTTTTAAAATTTAATTCTTCATATGGTTATTGGGGGTATCTATTTTATATTAAATTCCAGACCAATTGAGACAATCGCTATGGTTTACTATTTTCAAAAAACACTTTCTGCTTTTCTCTCATGCAAGAACTTGGCGAGGAGCAGAAACAGCCATTTGGTATCTCAGGTGACCAAGATGTAGCATAACATCACACAACTAGTTATAGATGAAACCAGGACTAGAATCCAACTCTTTCAATATCTGAAGTAGAAAATAATCTTCCTCACTATTCTCCCTGGGAGCTACCAAAACATGTCAAACCCCAACAAAGTAATCAAAGACCATTAAAGGGTTCATTTTCACACTAACTTGATTTGGCCCTTTTCCATTACAGGATGTTTTATAAATTAAACAGTGCTTCCAGTTTTAATCAAGTGACCCATACACAGAGAAACCCTGTAATTTTAGAATACTCCAGAGATTAGAAAAGAAAGAAACGATGGGTGCCTGCGATTTCCCAGGTCTTGGCTCTGGGCATATACATGCCCACAAGGCAGCACAGTGCTATGTAGAAAGGGACTGCTTTGGTGGTAAATACATGTGGGAGGAATAATGCCTCTTTACAGGATCCTAAAAAGCCCAGGTTTCTGTGTGCCTCATTTCTATCATGTATTTATAAACTGGTCAGTTTCTATGGGGTACTGAGAAATATCCCACAGAGAGCCACATAAAACTTAACCATTACTCTAGAAATCAGCAGGATCATATTTCAACTATTATATGAGAACTATGGAAAACTCTAGATCTACAAACACAGAGAAGTTTATCCCCTTCTATCAATATAGCCATAGATGGGAAACGACTGGGAAAGTACTAACAGGA
Organism: Peromyscus attwateri; assembly: GCA_902168425.1. Lineage (NCBI taxonomy): Eukaryota > Metazoa > Chordata > Mammalia > Rodentia > Cricetidae > Peromyscus > Peromyscus attwateri. The sequence continues at coordinate 12,555 of CABHPP010118357.1, forward strand.
CTTCAAACTCAATGGAGAGACAAATAAACAAGTGCTACCATCCTATAACCAAGATGCTAGTGTTTCTTTTCTGTTTTCTACCAATGTATTTGCAGCCAATATGAACAAATGAAAAGGGAAAACATAACTCTGACATGTGCAGGAGAGCTTGTTCCCTCTGGAACACATGCAAACTCACACGGCTTCCCTTTACGCACCATTTGACAGCAGCTTTGAAAAAGTGAGATGGAAGAAACCACACCACTGAAAAGGATCAGTCTCACTCTGGCATGTCTTATCTGCTGCTGCCAAGGACTGCATGAGGCTGAGGATAACTATGAATGTAGCTTAAAACAATATAAAAATTTCTTAAAACGTAATGACATATAATTTATGACTTTCTTGTAATTAAATTGCAAATGGTTCTCAATCATGAACTCTGCGAATGCAAAGCGACAATATCGAAAGGTTGAACACTCCTAGTAGGAGACAGAATACAACATATGCATGAAGAGAAGTGCTTGTTTGCATAGCTTATTCTCTTTCCCTCCATATATTTTAATTATTATAAAAGAAACATCTTTTGATGAGGATTTGCAAGAGTGTGAAGCCAGCCTGGGCCACAGAGTATATTACAGGACAGCCTGGGCTACACTGTGAGACAGTCTCAAGCAACAACAACAATAATAGACACACACACCCCAAAAGCATCTTTTCATCTAATCACTACTACAATACCAAGGTACTCTGTACTTACAATAAGAACTATATAACATCAATTATTAGGGAAGAATGCTGTTTTAAATCAGAATGAAATTTTCCAGTTATTTAATCAGTGGATTATGAAGCATGCAGGAGTAGAATATATTTAACAAGTATTGACACCTGGCTCATGTTTGTAGCAAATCACTGGATAATATCTATGTCAAACTCAAGATTCAAAAGACCATAGGGACCAATTAATCTAACACTCTCATTTTACAGATCAGGAAATTGAGATTCAAAGCAATGAAGTGTTTAAAGTCACACACTGGGAGAGTAGAACTTGCATGCCCTCACATACTAAAAAATAATAATAATAAAAGCAAGTCTCTAGAATCCCAGACCTCAGAATTCTGCACTAAAATCTAAACAATCTAGCATGAAGGTGTATACCTGTCACCCCAGCACTCAGAAGACTGAGGCAAGAAGACTTCAAGAGGTAGCCTGGACTACACATAAAACCCTGTCTCAATAAAATAAAACTCAGAACTTAACTCTGCAAAAGGAAAACAATACACTACTAAGTACAGCAGAGCACATAAGATACTTAGTCTAACACATTACTGCATGAAGAACAAGAATAAAATCAATAATGATGAATACAATAACTGACTGGATAAGAGAAAGATACTTCAAACATGTATTCCCTTCTAGTAGTCTTTAAAATTCAAAATTATTTCTCCACACAAGATGCTATCATCAAAGACTAGATTTTCATTTTCATTTCCACTTACTTCCTTGTAGAGAGGATCATAGCAATTAAAAATGATAGTCAACTACCTCTGAACAAAAGAGCTGACTATGCCCAGCCAAGACCTTCTGTAGCCACCTTCCTTTCTCTACCAGGAAAAGTGCCCTCTAGGTGCTCAGCAGCTCATACATGCTAAGAAGGAAGAATGCTCTGCAGCCAAGTCCTGGCTTCCCATTGATGGGTGGTGAATGCAAGGTTAATATTAATACTCAATTTCCAGAAAAATGAAAATTACCTCCAGTCAACTTATACTGTCTACCATAACCCAGTAGTTAGAACACAAAAGGGAAAGCCCCAATTATACCTAATATTTGAATCTATCAAATAGCAAACACCTTTTAAAAAAGTAATCTTTTATGTCATTGTTTTTCTTTATTTCCCATATGTGGTGTGTGTGTGTGTGTGTGTGTGTGTGTGTGTGTGTGTGTGTTCGCCCATGCACATGTGCATGCACAACACTGGAAACAAAGTTCAACATCATAACTTTTGAGGGAGATGAAACACTGTATGAGTTAGAGTACTAGGATATCTGCCGTGAGATGGTGTCTTATAGGAATGACAGAGACATTGCAACCAGGATACAGCAACAGTAAAGCTGCCTAAACAAGACCCAACAATGACAACACAATAGATGTGCTAACATGAGAGAATTTCAAAGGGCACTATCCCTAGACCAAGAACTATAGGCAATTAATGTCTGCTGAGAGGAGAATTAGTCTTCCCCAGAGATACCAAGTGGTCAGCCTTGAAATCACATACATACAAGCAACACTAAATGGAATCAGTAGGTTGTATTTATATATTTATGTGTCTATGCATACATACACACATATATATTTATATAAACAGAATTTATGTGAGCATAAAAATAATAAAGAAAAAAGGTCATAAATTTGAAAGGGAGTTGGGGGAAGAATGGGAAAAGTAGAAGGGAAGGAAAGGGAAGGGAGAAATGATGTAATTATACTTTAATTAAAATTAAAACACTATTAAGAAAAAAACTATGCTTGCCACCAAAAGAGCATGCAGAGACTTTTAAGGTGATCAAATTACTGATGAAACATGCCTTGATTTTAGTGGTGTCTATTAGATAAGCTGTCAGAACTCATGTATTAACACCTAAAAATGGCAAATTTAATCCTTTGGTAAGCCCCCCAAAGTCAGCTATGGCCTCCCAACCAATGACACTTGTTAAATTTCCACACTTATGCACACAGTTAAGGAAATCAATCAAAATCAAAACACTATTCTAAATATTAATGATTACTGCCCCAGGGGATGAGATCGTGAATGGTTATTTTTATCTATCTTTTCTATTTCTTTCCAATGAATATATCATACTTTTATAAAAGGAATATTAGGTATTTGTTTATACAAAAAATTTTATAGTAATTAAAAAATGTATATGTTTTTAAGAGTGTGAAATGTAAAGAAGCAATCTGGACATAAGAATATTAAAATAACAACGATAGTTAAGAAAAAAGACCGAAGAGTTTTTGTGGTAGTGACATTGAATATCATTTATTCTGGCAAACTGTTCTTATTTTTTTATCCTTTAATCTATTTTCCTAACACTTTCTTTCCATTTTATCAATCAGTTTATTTTAAAAGTATCTAGAAAACATGAACTTATCTAATTTTTACCTTCCATAGGAACCAGTCAAAAACTGAAATGATTTAACAGGGTTTTGGTCAGTAAATACACTAACAATGTGGTATGGAACATATGTTCCTTCTAAATTGCAAATGATTATTATACATCTTTACTTCAGTGAGTTAACAAGAAAACAAATACCAAATGTGAACTCCAGGCATATTTTGTATAAACATAAAAACATTAATTCCAACAGACTAAAATAACTTTCTGTAAATCAGTAAGCTTAAAGAAAATGGGATTAAAGGAGGGAAAAACAAGGAGGTAGAGAGGAAGCCTTTAAAAAAAAACAGATAAATTTTAATAAAATGATTAGGAGAAAGACAAAACACACCAATGCCCCAACACAGTCTCAGAAAGTTTGAAAGGTACCAAAAGCAAACTAAGGCACTTGCTAACAGCATCCATATGAGCTGGGTAGTCCAGCTTTCATTGCCGCAGAATCCGCTATCCACTGTTCCTTTTTATGTAAGTTCCTTCACTTTGAACCTATTTTTCCTCCTTATATCTCTGAACCCCTGCCCCCATTCCTGCCATTCATGTTGATGTGTTTGTTTGTTTGTTTTTAAATGTCATTATGTATGTGTGCATGTGTGTGCCATGATGCAGATGTGGAGATTGAAAAATCACCCTCAGGAGTCAGTTCTTTCCTACCACTTTGTGGGATCCAAGGATCAAATTCAGGCCATGAGGCCTTTATGCAAGCTCCTCTCTATCTGCTGAGCCACCTCTGGCTCTGCAAACTGTACCAGACATAATAGTGAGCACTTACACAAGCCTTGGAATATGCATGTCACTGTGCTTAACATGTTCCTCCTCTAGTCACTGTTTATATTCAAACAAAATTTCTATAATGACGCCACTCTGATTACCATCACTTAAAGAGAGAAAAACAAGGCAAATTCAGACTAATATGCTTAAGGTTTAATAGTGTGATTGTCAATCTTGAGTGTCAACTTGACACACATAGGGAGAGAGAACCTCAAACTAACATAGAACAGACTCCTATAAAATTAATGGATATCCTCAAACACCCACTTGAGGCCATGGGTATAATGAAATGGAGAAGGACAGGAAGGAAATAAGAGATTCAATTCCTGCTCTATTGCTCTGTGAAGTATCTGGGTAGCCAGGCATTTCCTGGCCTAGATAACATAATGCTTCAAAATTGACTCAGTCCTCCAGCTTTCACACGCATCAGCACACTCAAATGTGGATAGGATGGAAATAATAAGCAGTAACCTGTACAGCTATCTGAAAAGTGTGGTAGATGCATGGGTCATGGACAGGGATGGGGAAAGTTTTATGGATAAAAGAAAAGCTATCATCTACACTCGATGTAGAAGTGGCACAGTACCCTGAAGAATCAATCACCCCCCTGAGCATGAAATCAGGGACAGCAGGAAAAAAGAAAAAGAAAAAAGAAAAAACAAAGGGAATACAAGAAGCATATCCACCTAATAGGCTAGTTCAGTGCTTATGTGAATACCTTCTTTCAAATTTGGAACAATATAGTTGCTGAAAGTTTCTATATATCAGCACTCTAGACACATTGACAAGGGCTTTTATGAGGTTACAGGAATGCCAATAATAAATTGCCAATAAACTTCATGCATAACTATATAGTACACAGCTTTAATTATACTAAAACAAAATCTGTACAAATTTTACAAATTAAATTCCTTTCCCTTTCTTTTGCTTTCCTCACTATCTTTCAAAGTGACTGTTCATATAATACAAGGCTGTTTCTTCAGCACTAATAACTCAAGTGCTTTACAGAAGAAATGAATGTTTGCAGGTCCTTTCAGGAAAGGAAAGCGGCCTCTGTCCAATGCTCTAGACCATTAGGAATGAAAACCCTGAAACTTACACACAAAAAATACTTCATATTGAAGAGAAATATTATTTAGTATTTACTTGATTTATTAATGTCTTCTTATGTGTTTCTTTTTATAATTTGTGTCATAGCTTTGGAAGAAAAGCAAAACAAACGTTTTGTTTGCTTATGACATCTAAAAGTCACTAGAGTAACAAGATGAACACTAATTATTATCTTTCCCCATTTTGCTGCACATCTTTTAAAAAAGATTGTTGCTAAAATGTCACTATTGCTTCCAACAGGGTTTATTTGTAATATTATTGTTCTTTTTAACTGATTTATTTGAGACCTATAATTAATTTGTTTAATACAGTTAAAATTGCTCTTAATATATATACAGATCATGATATAAATGTCAGTTTCTGGCTCCCTAATATACTTCAGATCTGCTCTATTCCTATGGGATGTCTGCTATGTAGAAAATATAAAATCAATAAGGAAAGAAATAAATTAATAACTATGATTTGTGGAGTTGAAGACATAGCTCAGCAATAAAGCACTTGTTTATTGGCATATGGAAAACTCTAGGCTCAAAAACAAATAAAGAAGACACGTTATGTTTTAAGCAAATTAAAAATCATTTAAACAGCCAGATGTGGTAGTGCACGCCTTTAATCCCAACACTAGGGAGACAGAGGCAGGTGGTTCTCTGTGAGTTTGAGGACAGCCTGGTCTACGGAGTGAGTTCCAGGTCAGCCAGGGCTGTCACACAGAGAAATGCTGTCTATAAATAAATAAATAAATAAATAAATAAATAAATAAATAAATAAATAAATAAAATTAAATAAGAACACTTAAAGACAGGTGACATTCAATTGTGTGTATGTAAGTATAATGCAGAAATGTGTTAGCATCCACCCGGAAAGCTTCAGTTGATAAAACTAATGCTAACAAGAACAGATGAAGTATTCTACATCAAGGGTACAAACAAATGAAAGAACAAACAAATCTAAGAACAAAGAATATTGATTTCTTTGGAAGCAGAGTTCTGAGACGAGTGAGTTCAGCTGATAAAATTCAATTTGGGTATTTATGTGTTAGGTTGTAGTAGATTCTACCACACATTTTGAAGAAGGGGTAATTGGAGCTATGGGGTGGGGGTGGGGGGCAGAGAATGTAGTTCCCAGCAGGGACTGGATACCATCCCTATGTGGATCTCAGTAGTACTGAGCTCTAAATTTCCCAGCAGCCCAGAGACTTGAGCTGAGTGGAAGAGTTTAAATTCAGTGTTGAAGCTAAAGAGCAGGTGTCTTTGATTTGCGCATACCTTTGAGTTTAATCTCATAATACTTAAATATCAGCCAGGCGGTGGTGGCGCACTCCTTTAATCCCAGCACTCAGGAGGCAGAGCCAGGCACATTTCTGTGAGTTTGAGGCCAGCCTGGGCTACCAAGTGAGTTCCAGGAAAGGCGCAAAGCTACACAGAGAAACCCTGTCTCGAAAAACAAAAACAAAAACAAAAAACAAAAACAAAAACAAAAACAAAAAAACCTTAAATATCTAGCCACTGCTTCTACTTCCCAGCTAACCTCTCTTGCAGGACATTTAGGATATGACTACATTTTGTAGGTTTAGATTACATATCTAAACTACCTAGCCTTATAGGTTTGATTTATTCAACTTCATATTACAGTATACATGTTTAGTATTTAGTATTGTAGCTTTCATTATACAGTATTGAGCTATTTATTGTTTCTATCTAAAATACTAGAATTACTAGAGTTGCTAAGTACTCTACGCAACTTTCTCACATATATTTAACAGTATCTTTTTCAGTAGTTGAGATATCCTCATTTTACCAGATTTGAAAAGCTGAACTCTGGACCAGTGAGACACCTTAGCAATTAAAGGCACTTGTCAAACTTGAGACCTGAGTTTGATTTCTAGAACCCACATAGAATTAGGAGAGAACCATCTCCCACAAGTTGTCTTCTGACCTCTGCCATACCCACACACATAACACACAATCAATACATTTAAAAAAAACTTTTAAAACAAAAATTAAAGTTCATAAAAAGTAAATCCCTTGTTCAAGGTCATAGAGAAAAAGAACTTAGCAAAATTCAAACCAAGTTATCGCATCCTAACTACAACATAGCTTCCACAATATTTCTGCCTTAATCAAAATCAAAATATTTCAACCAGAATAAGATTTCATAGCACTTTAAGCCTCCTAATCAATGACTAACTTTATATGAAAACTCATGCAAAAAAAAACTGAATTGTGCATCAAAAAGTCATTTTACTTTAAGTTTCACATGACTTGGTGGATTGTTGTTATTATTGTTTTTCTAATAATTTATTTAATTTCATTTTATGAACATTGGTGTGAGGGTTTCAGATCCCCTGGAACTTTAAATTTTAAACAGTTGCTAGAACTATAAGAGCTTTCTAACAGTGTGATAGGTCGGTTACTTGAAATCTGAACAGCTGTAAGTACTTTAGCTCTAGAGGAGCTGGTTGATACTATACGTTAATACTTAAGACACACTACTGCATAGGGCTTAAAAATGTATATGGAAAGTGAATTTGTGGCTCAGAGTATCAGATTCATAGCATAGATACTTTTGAATGTGCATATTTCAAAGAATATCAGATGGGTATCAAAAATTTTGTCATATTAGTAGTTTCACTATATTATGCTAAATATTTACATTTTTAAATGTAAATATTAAAACCAGACATGTTTTTCATTAATGTATCAATATTTTCAATAGCAAACGATGGAGAAGTTGTCTTAGATACAATTAAAGTTATTCAGCCTACATGTGCAAATCAATATATTACTGACAGTTTGTAGGTCTGTTGAAAGAAACAGAAGATAAGGAAAACAGTAATTTTGTATTCTTTGCCTACATTCATTGGTGGAGTTGTGAGTGATTTTACAACTTGTAGTGCAGTATGTGCCCCAACACATGATCTTTTTGTTTTTTTTTTTAACAAAGGAATGTTTGCAAGATATTCAGTGCTTACAGAAAAAACATGGCAGTTTGAATTTTGCACTCAGATCACACTGTTTTTAATGAGCTAAATTTGAAATTTTCAAGAAAGGAAAAGCTAATTTGTGCCCTTATTAAGCAAGTAAGAGAATTTATGGTGAAATTGAAGTTTTTCATGGTAGAAGTCAATACTGTGATTTTTGCACATATTTCTATTGTTTCAATACATTTATTTTTAAATACTATTATATCATTTCACTACAGAATCTAGAAAAAATTTAAATAACAGTCAATACTGATATATTTGAGAATGCTTTCCAACTTACATAATGTACTTTTGAATTTGATGTTAATTCAGATTTGGCACAAGAATTATTGAGCTTGCATTAATATGTATTTTTTAACTTTTATCTTTATTTTTATTTTATGTGTTTGGGTGTTTTGCCTGCATGTATATCTGTAGACTATATGTGCAGTGCCTAGTTAGTTTAGTTAAAAATGTTTAAATGTTTATGTAGTAAGGTGCTATGGGATAATAATGCTCTTGTACATTGCACAGATTTATCACTCAAATTGGTTTAATAAAACTCTGACTGGCAAGTAGCCAGGCAGGAAGTATAGGCAGGGCAAGTAGACTAAGAGAATTCTGGGAAGAGGAAGTGCAGAGTCAGGAGTCACCAGCCAGACACAAAGGAAGCAAGATGAGAATGCCATACTAAAAAAAGGTACTAAGCCACGTGGCTAAACATAGATAAGGATTATGTGTTAATTTAAATGTAAGAGCTAGTTAACAATAAGCCTGGGCTAATGGCCAAGCAGTTATTAGTAATATTAAGCCCCCAAGTCAATTATATGGGAAATGGCTGCTGGATATTTGGGAACAGGCAGGTAGAAGAAAAATGTTCCACCTACCGTAAAGCTTTTTGCCTTTACTTAAAATTTTCTTTTTTTTAAGATTTTTTTTTAATTAAGAAAATTTTTTTTTTATTCATTTTACATACCAAAGATTTCCCTCTTCCCTCCTCCCGCCCCTCCAGCCTCCTCCTCCAGACCCATCCCCCATTCCCTCCTACAAGAAAGTAAGGCCTCCCATGGGGAGGTACATTTAGTAGAGGCAGGTCCAAGCCCCTCCCCCTGCCTCAAATTGTGCAAGGTGTCCCATCATGGAAGTGGGCTCCAAAAGGCCTGCTCATGTACTAGGGATGGATTCTGACCCTACTGCCAGGGGGCCCCTTAAGCAGATCATGCTAAACAACTGTCTCACTATGCAGAAGGCTTAGTCCAGTCCCATGCAGGCTCCACAGCTGTTGATCTAAATTTCATGAGTTCCCAGAAGTTTGGTTTGGCTGTCTCTACAGGTTTCACGATCATGATCTTGATGCCCCTTGCTCAGAGAATCCCTCTTCTCTCTCTTCTACTGGACTCCTGGAGCCTGGCCTGGTGTTTGGCTGTGGACCCCAGCTTAGACTACTAGCAATAGTGGAGAGGGTGCCTGAATTGACTTACCCCAGTAATCAGATTGGTGAATACCCTGTCATCATAGAGCCTTTCTCCAGTAACTGATGGAAGCAGATGCAGAAATCTATTTATAATTTTCTATTAAAGTTTCAGTAACTAAAATATTTTTGCCATCTCTCCACCTAAAAATGATTTCTTTTGTATATAAGTCCAATATATTCTCTAGATGGCCAAAGTTATGCCTTTGTTAAATTTTGGGTTAAAAATTTAAAATTTACTGGGCATTAAATACTGGTTTCAGGCAATTAATTACATTGTCTGTTTTTTAACATTTGAGAGGAAACTTCTGACCAAATCCACTAAAAAATTGCTAGAAATGTTAAATTTTCTTCAAAGTATTTTTCACACACAGTCTACTTCTTTTGCTTTGGCATAGCAAAGCACAAGTGTCATTCATGTTGAAACTCTTTTTTTTCTTCCCAACTTTGGTGATTATTTGTACATTTTTGAAGCAGTGGTGTTAGTATGCCTACTAACTAATTTAAATTTAGAAATTTGCTCTCCATTATTTTAGCTAAGGGTAACTTAGCAATAATTCTTATTAGACATGTAAATTTAATTTTTCCATTTATTATTATTGTGTGTGTGCACATGTGCATGTGTATGATGGAGGAGGGCACATGTGCCATGGCTTGTGTGTGTGTGTGTGTGTGTGTGTGTGTGTGTGCGCGCGCGCGCGCGCACGCGCGCGCGCATGTGTAGGTCAAAGGGTAACTCTGGAGTCAGTTCTCTCCTTCCACCTTTATGTAGGATCCAGGGATTCAGCTGAGGTCTCCAGGCATGTGCAGCAAGTGTTTTCTCACTGAATTATCTCACCAGCCCTAAACATCTGAATTTAATCAAGTGATAATGCTCATGTCCACTGTGGGTCAATATGCATTAAATATGCCAATGACAACACTATATGTTATAATATAATTAATATTCAAATTAATTAATGCCAACACAAATGTATCAGTTAATATATTTAAAAATAAATTAAACACCAAGATCAGCATGGTGTGTTTGTGAAATATATTAAATTTCAACCAGTCATTCCAAAACAAGTTGTGCCTTTAACAAAGATATATTTGTCATTACTACCATTTTAAAACTTTATTTCCTCAGTGTTTTATCCAAATATTAGTTGTTTAATAACCACGTGGCTTCTGGCTACCATTTAGCTGTTAGTATAGTTATAAGGGCTCAGACATTTACATAAATTAACATAATTTTCACACTATTACCTTAGCATAATGGTCTAATTATTTTCATGTCACAAAGAAAGCATGAGACAGCAAAAGAGGAACAGGGAGGGACTCACTAAGCACTATTCAAACTCTCTACCTAGCCTTCTAAAAACTATTTAGCATAGAATCCCTACTTCCTTGAATGAAAGGGCAGATGGTAGAAGCAGTCACTTATTAGTTTCTAATAGTCCTCCTGGAATAATTTTCCTTCTGGAAAATGTTGCAAGAAGCCGCTCATAAGACAAGGAGACTCTGGCCTGTGATCTGGATCTAGGCAACCCACACAGTAGAAGAGCTGCTTGGGAAATATAACTTGGGAGCAGCCTGGCAGGTACCCAGAGAACAGTAAGCACTGTGCCCTATAGAACAAACTCTTGGGCATGGTTGTTCTTCACAACAAGCTAAAGAGGCTTCACATGGTAACAATTGAGAAATGACAGGAAACAGCAAGAGAGTACTGTTCCTGGAGAACAATATCCAAATGGCAGGCAAAAAGGCAATAGGTTCATGGAAGTGAAGTGCTAGCATGTAACTGAGAAAATGAACCCCAAAGAGGTCAACAGAAGCCAAACTTAAAACAGTCAAGGGGAATGAAATATGCCAATATGAACTGACAGTAAGCAGCTCCTTATTGATTTGAATGACCCTTGTGGAAACTGGCAAGCAAGCTGCTAGTGTGTAGGAGGAAAAACTCCACTTCAGGTAGAAAAATGATCCTAACAACTGATGCACTTCCTCCAATTCTAAGAGTCTGCCTTCCGAACTGGCCACAGACCTGTTTATCATGCCCACAAGCAGAGCTAGAATAATAACTGAATAAAACAATACTAGGGGCAAACTTCAAAATACTAACAAATCTGTGCAGCTCAGGCATGGATTCTTCAGAATAGCTGCTAGCATACATGCCTACTCAGGACACCTATCAGCTGAATTTTAGCCTTCATAAAACTGTTAACATTGACTGGAAGTGAAAGTCTTCTGAGCAGGCTGGACTACAGAAGAAAGGAGAAAAATAGCCCCATGTAAAATTGTTTATTTGAATAGACAACAGGTTCCCCAGCTTGGTAAAACACAGTATGGAAAACAAGGATGACAAGGCAGGATAGAAGCCACTCTCTAAATACTGTGCTTCTGAACACAAAGGGCTAACAACCATACACTGTGACACCCAAATCTTCAAGACTGAGGCTTCATCTCCTCCTGCAAACAATAATTACATGCCAGGAAATCTACTTTGTTTGGGTTAGATGTGCTCTCCTGTTCACATTATCACACTCTTCCCCTCTCTCTCTCCTTCTACCTACCCCCACCCGACCATGTTCTCTCTCTTCTTCTCCCCTCTCCCTACCCTTCAGCATAAATCTAGGTCTTACTCATTTTCAGGCTAATCACATCCATTTAGGAGCAAACATCTTATAGGTTAATTACCAAAATAAGCACTTTATTTTCTTATAAGGTGAAGATGAACTATAGCATTTGAGCAAAAACATGTTATTTAAGGTTGTCTTCGTGTTTACTGTAAGCCACTTCAATTTTGCTTTCATCCTGGCCCTCAAGACAATGGAAAAGGGCCATTAGAAAGGCCTATTAGAAAGGAAAGAAAGAAAGGAAGAAGAGGAGAGGAGGGGAGGGAGAGAGAGAGTAAGAAAAGAGGAGAGATCCAGTTAGAAATAGTAACAGTAATAGTTTGAGTTTTGTCTTCTCCAAGTTCACATGATAAAATTCTAACTCAACCAATACCTCGGAAAGTAACTGTCTTGGAAATTAGTTCAGCGCAAATGAAATTAGTTAGGATAAAATCATACTGGAGCAGAGTAAGCCTCTAATCAATATGATTGCTCTCCTTATAAAATGGAGAAATTTGGATACATGTAGGAAACTCCACTTGAAATTAAAGGCAGAGGTCAGGGTTATTGTATAAGCCAAAAATGCTACAGACGGCCAGCAAACTGCCAAGACTAGGAAGGGATAGAACAGATTCTCCCCCATAATATTCAGAAGCCAACCACACTAACACCTTAACAAGAATAACAGGCTTCACTACTCTTCCAGCCTCCAGACATACAATAACGATGTTTTACGCATCCTGTCCACAGTACTTGGTCAAGGAAGTCCTAGCAAACTAACAAAGGCCCAAAAAAAGTAAGAGTGGCCACCAGATGGCCAGGTAGGGTGGGAGGTAAGGCAGCTGAAAGAAAAGAATCTCTACTCTATGAACCACTAGTCAGTCACTGTCAGGAACCACAGGGTTTGCAGTGACAGTCCTCTCTGGTATTCTACTGCCTACCATACCAGCCTTCTTTGAGGTCTCCAGTCTGTGCCTGCTAAGAGTCATACAGGCTGTTCTTTATCCTCAGCTCTCCTGACTGCCCTGTCCTAGGCACACTCGCTCAGTACACCTCATATATTCTAGGTGCTGTTTTAATCTTCAGCTCTGCAGAAACCCCTCCCTTCTGCTCCAGCCAAGTGAAATCCCAGCTTTGAGAAGCCTGCAAAGCACACTGGACTTTCCCCACAATCAATGTAATAATAGGCTGTTTTAACCTATGGTAGCAAAATGAACTATTTGCTTTCCCTCTAAGTTGTAGGATTCACAGAGCTAGCACCATAACTACTATATTATGACTCTGCACACTGATATGCCACTGGCTTGCAATGCATTCACTGCTCACAACTAAAATTCAATGCCCTCACAGTTCCAAATTCATAAGTCCTAGGTCTCCCAGCAGTTGCTCCATTAGCCTAATGATATAAACTTAATATCAAACTGTATTATCAATCACTTGGCCTCCTTGTCTTCAATATGAGAACTCAGATTCTTACCTCTAGCACTGGTGGTGCTTTATCTTCAGGACCACAGAGGCTAATACCACCTGTAAGGTACTCTCAGACTCATTGCTGTATCCATTCCAAATGTAGTCCTGCCTGACCCACGGTCAGGACAAATCTCTCTCACCCACAGTCCCACAGCCATTTATAAAATAATCACTCAGAGACTTAATATTATTTACAAACTGTATGGCCTATGGCAGACCTCTTGATAGCTAGCTCTTATATATTAAATTAATCCATTTTTATTAATCTATGTTTTGCCACATGTTCCGTGGCTTTACCGGTCTGCTGGTATGTTGCTTCTCCTTCAGTGGTAACTAGCATCTCCCTAGACTCCGCCTTTCTCCTTCTTGTCTCTCTCCTTGGATTTCCCACCTGCCTCTAAGCTGCCTTGCCATAGGCCAAAGCACCTTATTTATTAACCAATGGGAACAACATATATTCACAGCATACAGAAAGACATTCCCCAGCATATCCATATTGCTCAGGACAAAGCCCAGGATCTTCCTGCCTCTATCACCCAGGCTGCAGCAGGCCTCTCTACTCCTTACTAACAATCTACCTGCTTTCTATCACCTATATTAAAGGTTTTCTTTTCTTTTTTTCTTTTCCATTTTTTTGTTTAATTTTGTTTTCCTTCCAATTAAATGTCCTTTCTAATGATACTTACATAGGAATCAAATGGAGGCCAGAAATGTCACTCAGTGATAGACACTTGCATAGTACATGTAAAGACCGGTTTCAACAGCAGCACAAGGGAGGGAGGGAGGGAGGGAATTCAATAACTGCAAGTGCTTAGTATATAATGGTCTTGTTGCCGGGTGGGTGAGCTAGGCTTCTCAAACTATAGTTTTGGAAGCATAGGCTCATGTGAAGAGATCACAATTCTTTATAGTAAAGGAGTTACAGAGTTATGGTTCTCAGTTAACTATTTCCTCATTCTCAAAATCCTAAGCTAATGAAAACAGTCATTTTAATATGAGCATTTCAGATCCTGGTTCTAATTCTTCTGCCACGTTTATTATTCTGCTCACTCATGTGTCAGACATCTGCTAATGTCTCAACAAGTATTCTGGATGCAGAGCAAAAGATGAGAGTCATTTCTATCAATAGATGCAACAATTGTCAGTAGTAATACGAACTGAACAGTCAGTATTTACTATGAGCAGCAAGATAGGAGCAGTTTCTAAGTACTAGCCCTCTGAACAACTGAATGGGTCCCATGATTATTGTAATTCTAAGGATGAGGATGTGAAGTCTGGCTACACAGTTACAAGAGGTGACTTGAAGATCCAAAACCAGATGGTCTGTGTTCTTTTAATGATGGTCAGTCAGGCACAGCCATGAGAAGAAATGCAGTAGAGACTCAGTAAAACAAAGTTTACTATCTTCAAAGGTCCCACCCAGCAGACACAGCACACATCATTCATGGCCAGATGGAGAAGTACTGAAACAATCAGAAGCAGAAAGGACAGGAGTAAGGGGAAGGCCAAGGCAATGCCTTTTCTGCATTTCCAGGAAAGCAAGGCAGGCAGGATGAGTAGCCAGCCCAAGGCTGATCAGTGTAAGAAATTTTGGTGGGCTCTGAGCCATGGAGATGGTATCTAGCTGCCTGGCACTTGGCCCTGGAAAGATGATGGTCTCCTAAGGTGCCTGATGAGAGAAAGGATGTTCTGTCACAGTTAGTTCCACATCAAGGACATGCTCTCAGTCAAGCCTTGGCTGTCTCTAATCAGCTAGGCTTGGGAGAAACAGTCTGTCTTCCACCAGAAACATTTATAAGGTGTTAAAATTTCAAGAGAATTAACAAACACAAACAGTCTGATCAGACATCCTACCACCTCACCTGTCCCCAGAACAATGTTAGTGTATTACCAGAGTAGCCCACAGTATGACTATGATGGACACAGTGAATGTACCTGGAAGAATAGAAGGATACATAAAGAAGGTAGTACTTTAAATAAATACTAAATGAAAAGTGAGACTCTGAAAGAGGATAAAATAGAAGAAAGGCTTTCAGGAAGAAAAACTGACCTATGGAAAGGAACATTTGTCATCCCTGGGAGCTGCAAGTACTGCATGTAACTTGAGCCAGTGTCCTGGGAAAACAGTAAACAAGGATGGAGACAAAGGTTTAAAGTAGTAGGAAAAGGTTTGCATTTTAGCTCCATTTATCAAGAGTTTATTGAGAGACAGAGCCTGCCAGCACCCGATTGGACTAAGAGGTGAGTCTTTATCCTCATACCTGAACACCCCAGCCCCTAGCTTTGGGCCCAGAGGCACAACCCTCCGCCCCTACACCACCACCCACTGCAGTTCCAGTTTCAGGCCAGTTGGCAGGCAGACCTCCTGCACACAGGTCAGACTACCCCCATCCCCCATCAGACCCTGTAACACAAGTCACACCTCCCCCAAATCCCACCCACCCTCCAAGACTGCAACTGTTCCCTGAGACAGAGCCTGCCAGCACCTAACTGGACTAAGAGGCCAGTTGGCAGGCAGACATCCTGCAGACAGGTCAGACTACCACCATCTACCACACGCTAAGACTGCAGCTACTCCCTGAGACAGAGCCCACTTACGCCAGTTGGACTAAGAGCTGCTCCCTAAGACAAAAAGTCCATCAGCATCGACTAGACCAAGGGCTCCCACTGGATCAAGAGTATCAGTCAGACCACGAGAGGCTCCCTCAGACACAGACACCGCTTGCACCAAGTGGAAAAAGAGATGGGTAGACGCCAGTGCAAAAATACAGTCACCAACATAAAAACCAATATGGCTCCATCAGAACCTACATCAGCAAGAACTGAACATCCCAACACAGAAGAAACAGAAGATATCTACCATAAAAATGACTTTAAGAAGATATTAGAGATCTTAAAAGAGGAAATGAAAAATTCCCTTAAAGAAATCAAGGAAAAGTCAAACAAAAAATGGGAAGAAATCAGTAAATCCCTTGAAAGCCAAGAGAATGCAATTAAACAAGTGAGGGAAACAGTTCAAGATTTCAAAACTGAAATGGAGTCAATAGAGAAGACACAAACTGAGGTAATGCTGGAAGTGGAAAATCTGAGTAAACGAACAGGAACTACAGATGCAAGTATAACCAACAGAATGCAAGAGATGGAAGAGGAGTGTAGCAGGGTCCTTGCTGTTGTTCCCTTTAGGGACGGGGGCCAAGTAGGCACAGAGTCAAACCACACAGACTTGGCAGCTCACAGCTCAGTTTATTCAGGAAGAGGTAAGCCTTATATACCCTCCACCCCACCCTGGGGAGAGGTCTGATGAATATGCATCAGAAGGTGTGACACGGCTGCCTCTCATTGGTCCGGGTCATCTCCAGATCATGTTTCAGCTGTTGTTGCTAAGACCATCACACAGACCCAGGCTGGCTCTCAGAAAGTATCTTTTTTTACTTGTTTGGGTCATCTGGCCCTCAAGCCTGTTAGGGATGAGTCATCCCACAGAAATCTCTGGCGTTGAAGATACAGTAGAAGAAATAGATTCATCAGTGAAAGAAAACACTAAAGCCAACAAAGTCATGACCCAAAATGTCCAGGAAATTTGGGACACCATGAAAAGACCAAACCTAAGAATAATAGGGATAGAAGAAGGAGAAGAATACCAACTCAAGGGCACAGAAAATATATTCAACAAAATCATAGAAGAAAACTTTCCCAACCTAAAGAAGGAAATGCCTATAAAAATACAGGAGGGTTACAGAACACCAAATAGACTGGATCCAAAAAAAAATCCCCTCGCCACATAACTATCAAACCACTAAACATACAGAATAAAGAAAAAATATTAAGAACTGCAAAGGAAAAAGGCCAAGTAACATATGAAGGCATTCCCATAAGAATAACACCTGACTTCTCAATGGAGACTCTAAAAGCCAGAAGGTCCTAGACAGACGTTATACAGATACTAAGAGACCATGGATGCCAACCCAGACTATTATACGCAGCAAAACTCTCAATCAACACAGACGGAGTAAACAAAATATTCCATGATAAAACCAGATTTAAACAATATCTCTCCACAAATCCAGCCCTACAGAAAGCACTTGAAGGAAAAATCCAACCTAAGGAAGTTAGATACACCCATGAAAACACAGGCAATAGATAGTCCCATACCAACAAATACCAAAGAAGGGAAGCATACAACACTATCACCAAAAAATAACAGAAATTAACAATAACTGGTCATTAATATCCATCAATATCAATGATCTCAATAGACCTATAAAAAAGTACAGGCTAACAGAATGGATACAAAAACAAGATCCATCCATTTGCTGCATACAAGAAACACACCTCAACTTCAAAGACAGACACCACCTCAGAATAAAAGGCTGGGAAAAGACTTTCCAAACAAATGGATTTAAAAAGCAAGCTGGTGTAGCTATCCTAATATCTAATAAAATAGACTTCAAACTAAAATCAATTGAAAGAGATCGGGAAGGACACTACATATTTATCACAGGAAAAATCCACCAAGATGAAGTCTCAGTTCTGAATATTTATGCCCCAAATACAAGGGCACCAACATTCGTAAAAGAAACATTATTAAAGCTTAAATCACACATCAAACCGCATACACTAGTAGTGGGAGACTTCAACACCCCACTCTCACCAATGGACAGGTCTGCCAGACAGAAACTTCACAGAGAAATAAGGGAACTAACAGACATTATGACTCAAATAGACTTAATAGATATCTACAGAATATTTCACCCTAACACAACAGAATATATCTTCTTTTCAGCACCCCATGGAACCTTCTCCAAAATTGACCACATGCTTGGTCACAAAGCAAATCTCAACAGATACAAAAAAATTGAAATAATCTCCTGTGTCTTATCAGACCACCATGGCTTAAAGTTAGATTTCAACAACAAAAATTACAGAAAGCCTGCAATCTCATAGAAACTGAATAATGCCCAATTGAATCACCAATGGGTCAAGGAAGAAATAAAGAAAGAAATTAAAGATTTCCTAGAATTCAATGAAAACGAATGTACAACATACCCAAACTTATGGGACACCATGAAAGCAGTGCTAAGAGGAAAATTCATAGCACTGAATGCCCACATAAAGATGTTGGAGAATCTCACACTAGTGACTTAACAGCACAACTGAAAGCTCTAGAAAAAGAAGAAGCAAACTCACCAAGGAGAAGCAGACGCCAGGAAATAATCAAATTGAGGGCTGAAAACAATACAATAGAAACAAAGAGAACAATACAAAGAATCAATGAAATGAACAGTTGGTTCTTTGAGAAAATCAACAAAATAGACAAGCCCTTATTCAAATTAACCAAAAAGCAGAGAGAGAGCATCCAAATTAACAAAATCAGAAATGAAAAGGGGGACATAACAACAGACAAAGAGGAAATCCAGAGAATCATCAGGTCATACTTCAAAAACCTGTACTCCACAAAACTGGAAAATCTGAAAGAAATGGACAATTTTCTGGATAGGTACCCCATAACAAAGTTAAATCAAGACCAGATAAACTATTTAAATAGACCAATAACCCCTAAGGAAATAGAAATGGTCATTAAAAGTCTCCCAACCAAAAAAAGCCCAGGACCAGATGGTTTCAGTGCAGAATTCTACCAGATCTTCAAAGAAGAGCTAATACCAATACTCTTCAAATTGTTCCACACCATAGAAACAGAAGGAACATTACCAAATTCTTTTTATGAGACTACAGTTACCCTGATACCCAAACCACACAAAGATGCAACAAAGAAAGAGAATTACAGACCAATCTCCCTCATGAACTTTGATGCAAAAATACTCAATAAAATACTGGCTAACCGAATCCAGGAACACATCAAAAAAATTATCCACCATGACCAAGTAGGCTTCATCCCAGGGATGCAAGGATGGTTCAACATACGAAAATCTGTCAATGTAATACACCATATAAACAAACTGAAAGAAAAAAAACACATGATAATCTCATTGGATGCTGAAAAAGGCTTTGACAAAATCCAACACCCTTTCATGATAAAGGTTCTAGAGAGATCAAAAATAGAAGGAACATACCTAAACATAATAAAGGCAATTTACAGCAAGCCAACAGCCAACATCAAATTAAATGGAGAGAAACTCAAAACGATTCCACTAATCAGGAACAAGACAAGGCTGTCCACTCTACCCATACTTATTCAATATAGTACTTGAAGTTCTAGCTAGAGCAATAAAACAATATAAGGAGATCAAGGGGATAATTTTCATTGTTTGGAGGGGTTGGTTACAACTGGTTATCAAGGGTTAGGAAAAGGGCTAAGCAAAGGAGGTTAGATTTAAGGTTCTTGTTTAAAAAAAAAGAAAGAAAGAAAAAGAAAAAAGAAAAAGAAAAAGACAATTACTAGTTTTAAATACTTTACATTGGATTGGATTGTTTTATATTATATACAAATTATATATATATATTGAAATTGATAATTTTATATCTTAAAATTGACTAACAAATGAGTCTGTCAGATACGCTAAGCCTATAGGCTGAAGATGATGCCCCAACACTGCAGAGAAACCTCAGGTGACTGTCCAGGCGGCTGGCTGTTTCTGTCAACTCACAATTTTTTTTGGAAGCTGCTTGCATGCACTTCCTGTTTTTATTTTTGTTAGGTAATATTATTTCCTTCTTGGGTCTCTGAGGGAGTTGAAGATTAGTTAGTTATATTTAAAGATTAATTAATTATAGTTGAAGATTAGTTAGGATAGAAAGGAATTAGGTACATTTTGGACTTACCAAAATAGGATAAGTAATGGAATTATTTTCTCTGAATTTGTCAAATACAAATGGACTAGACATTGTTTAGGTATTCATCACTTGTATATATTGTATGTAGTTATTGTACTTTTGTATATAGTTTTTCTTATATTAGTTACAACTTTCCTTTTTTTCTCTTTTTATTAAATTAGAAAAGGGGAAATATAGTATTTTATTTGTGCTGAAATGTGATTTTATTTGTATGTTAATAAATAAAGTTGCCTAGGGGTCAGAGATATTAGCAAGCCATAGGGAAAACCAGGGCGGTGGTGGTGCACGCCTTTAATCCCAGCTCTTGGTAAGCAGAACTAGGTAGATCTCTGTGGGTTCAAGGATACAGCCAGCATTGGAGACACATGCCTTTAATCTCAATACCAACCACAGAAGACCTGGAGTGACCACAGACAGGCAGTGACGAGATGGTCATGTGGTTGGGTTTACAACCAATGAGAAGGCAGAACAGAACTCTATTTAAAGACGAACGCACAGGAAGTAGTTCCTTTTCGGAGAGGTCTCTTGGCGGGAGAGGCTAGCTGGCGGCAGGCGGGTAAGGCTCTTATCTCTGACTTCTTGGGCTTCTATCTTTACATTGGCTCTGTGTCTCTTATTTAATAAGACGGTTGGTTACATCTACAATACCTTGGGGTAACTCTAACTGAGCAAGTGAAAGACCTGTATGATAAGAACTTTAAGTCTCTGAAGAAAGAAATTGAAGAAGATATCAGAAAATGGAAAGATCTCCCATGCTCATGGATAGGTAGAATCAACATAGTAAAAATGGCAATCTTACCAAAAGCAATCTACAGATTCAATGCAATCCCCATCAAAATCCCAACACAATTCTTCACAGACTTGGAAAGAACAATACTTAACTTTATATGGAAAAACAAAAAACCTAGGATAGCTAAAAGAATCTTGTATAATAAAGCAACCTCTGGAGGCATCATGATCCCTGACCTCAAGCTCTACTATAGAGCTAAAATAATAAAAACAGCTTGGTACTGGCATAAAAACCCACATGTGGACCAATGGAATCGAACTGAAGACCCTGACATTAATCCACACACCTATGAACATATGATTTTCAACAAAGAAGCCAAAACTGTACCATGGAAAAAAGAAAGCATCTTCAACAAATGGTGCTGGCATAATTGGATGTCAATATGCAGAAGATTGCAAATAGATCCATATCTGTCACCATGCACAAAACTCAAGTCCAAGTGGATCAAAGACCTCAACATAAATCCAGTTACACTGAACTTTATAGAAGAGAAAGTAGGAAGTTGTCTGGAACGAATTGGCACAGGAGACCACTTCCTAAATATAACACCAATAGTACAGACACTGAGAGTGACAATTAATAAATGTGACCTCCTGAAACTAAGAAGCTTTTGTAGCGCAAAGAACATGGTCAATAAGACCAAATGACAGCCTACAGAATGGGAAAAGATCTTCAACAACCCCACATCTGACAGAGGGCTGATCTCCAAAATATATAAAGAACTCAAAAAGCTAGACATCAAAATACTGAACAATCCAATTAAAAAATGGGCTATTACAGATCTTAACAGAGAATTCTCAACAGAAGAATCTCAAATGACTGAAATGCATTTAAGGAATTGCTCAACATCTTTAGTTACCAGGGAAATGCAAATCAAAACAACTGTGAGATACCATCTTACACCTGTCAGAATGGCTAAGACCAAAAACACTGAAGACAGCTTATGTTGGAGAGGATGTGGAGCAAGGGGAACACTCCTCCACTGTTGGTGGGAATGCAAACTTGTACAACCACTCTGGAAATCAGTATGGTGGTTTCTCAGAAAATTGGGAGTAAGTCTTCCTCAAGACCCAGTTATACCACTCTTGGGCATATACCCAAGGAATGCTCAGTCTTACCACAAGGATACATGCTCAACTATGTTCATATCAGCATTATTCATAATAGCAAGAACCTGGAAATAACCTAGATGCCCCTCAACTGAAGAATGGATAAAGAAAATATAGCACATATACACAATGGAGTAAATGGTATCATGAAATTTGCAGGCAAATGGATGAAACTAGAAAATACCATCTTGAGTGAGGTAACCCAGACTCAGAAGGACAAACAGTATGCACTCACTCATAAGTGGATACTAAATGTGAGGGAAGGGATGGCTAGACTGCAACCCACAACTCCAGAGAGGCTAGCTAACAGGGAAAGACCCTAGGAGGGACACATGGATGACCCTGTGAAGGAGAAGTAGATGAGATCTACAAGAGTGGACTGGGTGTTGGGGGTGGCAGAGGGCGAGGAGTGGGGGATGAGAACACAGGGAAATGGGAGGGTCGAGCTGGAACAGGGACAGAGTAGGAGGGCAGAGAGGAAGATACCATGATAGATGAGGACATCATGGGAATAGGAAAAGGCAGGGTGCTGGGGAGGATTTAAGGAATCCACAAGGTTGACCCCACCTTGGTCTGCTGGCAGTGGTCCAGAGGGTGCCTGGACCGGTCTACTCTAGTGACCAGCCTAGCACATAACCTAGCTGTCATCATAGAGCCTTTGTCCAGTGACTGATGGAGGCAGATACAGAGATCCATGGCCAGGCACCAGGCTGAGTTCCGGGAATCCAAGTGATGAGAGAGAGGAGAGATACTACAGGTGAGGGACGTCGAGATCATGATGGGTGGACATGCAGAGATGACCGGCCACACTAGTGGAAGCCCATGAACTGTGGACTGGTGGCTGTGGAGCCCCCATGGGACTGGACTAGGCCCTCTGGATACGGAAGACCGTTATTTAGCTTGAACTGTTTGGGGGGCACCCAGGCAGGGGGATTGGGATCTGTCCCTGGTCCATGGGCAGGCTTCTGGAACCTGGTGCCTGTGGTGTCACACCTTGCACAGCCTTGGTCCAGTGGGAAGGGGCTTGGACCTGCCTAGGCTCAGTGTGCTGGGCTCTGCTGACTCCCCATGGGAGACCTCGATTTGGGAGATGTGGGGATGCGGGGTGGCTTGGGAAAGAGGGCTGGGGGGTGCCAAGAGGGAGGATCTGTGGATAGTATGTGGAGTGAGTAGAAAATTTCTTAATAAAGAAAAATGAAAAAGAAAAAGAATTAAAACATTAAAGTGAATTAAACCAAAAAAAAGTTTATTTAATAGAGTCTAGGTACACCCACAACAGGACCATTCAATACCTTGAATACATAAGAAGTCCTAAAACCAATTAAAAAAAAACACAATAAAAAATACTTACAAATATACAAGTAAATATGCTATTTGAGATGAAACACAGATCTCTGTTAATCCTGTGAAAGATGCTCAATGCCATGCTTTGGATGTGGCTTAGATATGAATGCGTCCCAAACAGCTCATTTGATGGAAGCTTAGTCCTCAGTATATCAGTGGTGAAAGGTTTAAGAGCTGGGGTCTAGGAAGAGGTAGCTAAGGAGTACAGGTGGTGACTTTAGAAAAGATAAATGGAAATTTCACAAAGTTACCTAACTTATTCAAGAACAGGCTGTTATAAAGCAAGGCAGTAACATACAATTGGCCTCTTTTGTTCACAAACAGTTCCCTTTTTATTTCTCTACAGAGCAGTGATACAGCCAAAGGAGTCCTTACCAGAGGACATATTCTTGTGGACTGTAACTTGGGAAAACCGCTTTATAAGACAACAGTTATTTATTTGCCAGCATTGATGTTGTTCATACCTTAAGATATAGGCTACAGGTCCAAGAAACATGAAGGTGGTTAAGTTCCTAAACAAGGATGGTAACAATGAAAAATATACGAGAAAGGCAAAATCATCAACCTAGTAGGTTACCTCTAGTTAAGTAAGGCAAGAATTGAATTAAGTGAAATAATCTCTAGATATAAAGCTCTGCAATTCTACAATAATATCTAAAAAGGTCAGGCTTCATGGCTTCTTCAGGTAATCCACAATAATATACTTCTTCCCCTAAACAATCATTTTTAATTCCTTCCTCAAATTGTTTTCTAACAATATCAGTTTTTTCCTGGTTCTTAACTGTATAATAGGTTACTCCATAGGTAAGACAAGTGTCTTTATTCTGAGAATAACATCTAAAATTAATATGCTGTTCTTGCAAAGTGTAACTAGCTCATTTCCTCCTAAACATAAAACAGAAATAGACTTGGCTGTTAGGCAATATCTGCCAAAACTCACAATAACAATTAAGACTCTCAAAGATGATGAGCTGATCTTGTGAAGATGTAAAGACACTTAGTTAACAGAAAGGAGGAAAGATAAACTCGTCATACAGGGAATGATGTACCCCAAGAACAGAAAGACCTAAAAGCGGAAGCTGCTGACAGATATCGTGTAGTATAAACTAGCACTGAAGAACTGAA
>CABHPP010118358.1:0-15363 GCA_902168425.1 Peromyscus attwateri
TGTTCTCTGCTTTGTACCAGCCTAGCCACACTCCCATCTCTCTGTAGGGGCACTGAGATCTCAGATGGGCATGGACATGTCTGGATGTGGGTTCTGGGCATGCAAACTCTGGTCCCTATGCACTGGAGAGGGCTCATTCTTAATGTTCAGATACATTGTCTGTTGACTTTCCCCCAAGGGTTTCTGGGACTTTAGCTTCTCTAAGAATGCCCCTTCCTCCAACATGACCACCATGATAGATGCTGTCCTTTGGACGTGCCAGTTGGGTGAGTTGAAAAGTAACATCTTCCACCAAGAGTAGTGTTGCCTGCCAGTATCATGAGTTTGAGGGAGGCCAGCCTGAGCTACATAGCAAGTTCAGACTAGCCTTGGCTTTTTTTTTTTTTTTTTTTGGTTTTTCGAGACAGGGTTTCTCTGTGTAGCTTTGCGCCTTTCCTGGAACTCGCTTGGGAGACCAGGCTGGCCTCGAACTCACAGAGATCCACCTGCCTCTGCCTCCCAAGTGCTGGGATTAAAGGCGTGCGCCACCACCGCCCGGCAAGCCTTGGCTTTTTAATGAGACCCTGCCTCAGGATAAAAGAGAAAGAGAGATTCAGAGACAGGGAGAGAGTCAGAGAGACAGACAGAGACAGAAAGAGACAGAGAGGCAGGCATTATCTGTTGTAATCTCTTTGTATATTTACTGGTTTCAACTCCTTGTTTTGAAATAAAATTTTCTTTTCTGTGTCTTGGCTATCCATATTGTGTGTTTATTTTAACAAGTTATTTGTGTTTTTCTATCAATTTTAAGTTCTTAAGTAAACAAAGAAAAGCAAGGAAAGTAACCATTGTGTGTTCCAGGTTCTCCTTCTTTCTTTTCTTTCTTTTTCTTTTTCTCTGTGTAGCTCTGCACCTTTCCTGGAACTCACTCTGTAGCCCAGGCTGGCCTCAAACTCACAGAGATCCGCCTGCCTCTGCCTCCTGAGTGCTTGAATTAAAGGCATGCGCCACCATCGCCCAGCCAGGTTCTCTTTCTTTTAGATTTATTTTTATTTTTATTTATGTGTCTGTATGTATTTGTGTGTGTGTCATGTGCCCAGGGAGGTGGAAGAGGCTGTCAGATGCCCTGGAGTTGGAGTTCTAGGTGGTCGTGAACTGCTTGACGTGAGTGCTGGGATCCAAACTTGAAACCTCTAGAACAGCAAGGGTTCTCAACCCCAGAGCCATATCTCCAGCCCCCTTTTCTAACAAGCTATCATGTATTTGTCTTTTTCCTTTGATTTCTCATGTTTTTATGCAGTAAAATGTGTTTATATTTTTCTTGAGTCCTTGGGTTTCCTGTCTTGTTTGAGAAATTCTTCCTTCAACTCAAAGACAGACCACTATCTTCCTTCATTTAACTTCCATTGTGTTTTCTTATATCTAACCAAAATGAAATGCATGCATGTGACTCTGTGTGTACGAGTGTGTGTGTAGGAGGGGGGAGTAAAATAGTGGTCTAACTTATTTTATTCTAGATTAGTAACCTAATATGTAACATTGTTGTCAGCGAAACTGTCTTTGTCACTTTTCCATTTGCTATGGTAAAATATTCTGACAAAAGCAGCTGAGGGGAGAAAGGGCTTGTTTAGGCTCACAGTTTCAGGGTGCAGTCTGCTATGGCTGGGAAGTCATAGCCACGGGAGCTTAAAGTAACTGGTCACATCGCATCCACAGTCATGAAGCAGAGAGCTAGGAAGACCAGTGCTCAGCTTGCTTCCTTCTTTCTATACAGTCCAGGATCCAGCCTAGGGAATGATGCCACCCAGAGTGGGCAGGTCTTCCTACTTCAATTGACCTAATTAAGAAAATTCCCTGCAAGCATACCCAGATGCCTGACTCCAAGAGATTCTTGTGGTGGTATTGTATTCCCCGAAATATTGTGCACCCTAATAAACTTATCTGGGGTCAGAGCAGAACAGCCACAATATTAAACATAGAGGATAGGCAGTGGTAGCACACGCCTTTAATCCTAGCATTCCAGAGGTAGAAATCCATCTGTTCAAGGATACAGCTAAGCATGGTGACTCACGCCTTTTATCCCAGAAAGCAGCCTTTAATCCCAGGGAGTGATGGCAGAAAGTAGAAAGATATATAAGGTGTGAAGACCAGAAACTAGCAGCATTTGGCTGGTTAAGCTTTTAGGCTTTGGAGCAACAGTTCAGCTGAGACCCATTCTGGATGAGGACTCAGAAGCTTCCAGTCTGAGGAAACAGGATCAGCAGAGGAACTTGCGAGGTGAGGTTAGCTGTGACTTATTCTGCTTCTCGGATCTTCCAGCATTCACCCCAATACCTGGCTCCGTGTTTGTTATTATTAGTAAGTACCTTTAAGATTCATGCTACAGATTCTAGATTTCATCATGTTGACAACTGGGATGAACCATTACACTACCCTTCTACGCCAAGTTAATATGCCATTTCTACGTACGTGAAGTTTCTCAAACAAACTTAGAACTATATCAAACTTCCTAGTCTGTTCATCTGATTGGTTTCTTTACATGTGTAGAATACATTGTTTTAATTACGTAAATTTTCCTTTAACTTTTTTTCAGTTCTTGCATATGAAATCATTTGTTTGAATTTAAAAATGATGTTTCCTAATTTCAAGAGATACTATAATTGCATTCAATTTATACTTTATTTTGGAATATTCACATTTTTATGTTCTTTTTTCCTGTTTAGGTGCACAGTATGGCTACAAGTAACTTAAACTACCATTGTTATTATTGACTTTGAGTTAACAGACTAGTGATAATTATGACATTTTTACACTCTTAGCCTTTGTCTAACACATCCGTGGTGTGAATCTTACACACCAGTTGGCCTGTACAAAGTGCAATCAGGTAGCTAAGAGAAACTGACAACACTCACATAACTTTAAACACAATATTTTAATAATTGTTCCATTTTATTGTACTTATTATTCGTCTTTTACTATGTCTAACTTATGAGTTAAGTTTTGCCATAGGTCTGTGTATAGGAACAAACGAGTATCTGTGGTTTGTGCTGTCTACAGCTTCAGACTTCTTTCCACCAAGGGCCTGAAGACCTATTCCCTGAGCATAAAGGGGGGATCGCTAAATGAGTGTCTTATTGGTTCTGGGTCTCTGCAGCGCTCTGAGTAACGTCCGTTGATGGTGTTCACTACACAAGGCTGAAGAGGTTGTGGGGTGTGGAAAGACTGCTCTGTTTGGTAACCAGGAGGAGCGGGGAGATTCCTGAGCACTGAGGCTTCTGTGGCAGGTAGCAAGAAAAGTGGAGATGCTGCCAGAAGCTCCCTTTGTGGGAGAAGAGGGGTGCACAAGAGAGCAGCAGGCGCTGGGGAGTTGGTGAGCCAGAGGCCGAGGAGGAAGAGTGAAGCTTGCAGGAAGAGTGAGGAAGGACTTCTGCCTCAAGTGGAAGAGAGCTGCTGGTGTCCATGGAACTCTCTGGAAGTCTTGAAAGCAGGGGGTTGGTAACACTTCTCGGGAACGCTGGGCTCCCCATCTCCATAAATCCCTGGTGCATCAACTGTCAGTGGTCCATACTTCTCCCTGGAAAAGACTTTTGCCTTTAGCCATTCCCTTTGACTTTCAACCCAGGTGGCCTATGTGTGTGCAGCCATCCACTGCCTTCCACAGAGGGAGGTGAAAATGGTACCAAACAGTCTCCTCACCCCTCTCTAACTACTGCGACCCAGGCCTCTGCTCTGACCTCCAAGCTTTCACCCTCTCCCAGTGGCCTTGCAGCCTCATCCTTCAGTGAGAGGTGCCCCAGCTGACCCAGGCCCAGCCCTCTGGTTGTGGGTAGAAAGTACCTGAACTTGCAGATGAAAGTGGTCATCCAAAGGCTGGATTGGCTTCTGTTAGACCCCCTGTGCTCCCCTCTCACTTTGTGGTGAGGCTCTGCTCTTCTGGTTTCCTCTTTTTGTCACTCTACACCACACAGATCTGCAGCTCCTGGTGGTAACCCCTCCTCACTCCAGAAAGCAGAGTTCTCCTCAGAGTCCTTTTGGGCCATGGAATATCTTCTGCATCCTCGGGGCTGACCCTTGTCCTTGTGGACTCACCCAGGGTCCATCTGCAAGCAGAAGAGTCAGTTTTCAGGACTGATGATTGATGTTCCTCCGTGGTCAGATTAATGGCCAGGATGCAAATATCCTCAGATGCAAAAAGGCCCTGGGAGTGGTACCCTACTCCTTCACACAAGGGTGAGGCCCTTCCCCCACCAGCTACCGAAAACATGGACGAAATGAAGGGCTCCTTTTAAGACTCATTCTGTACACAAATACACAAATATCTAAGCACTTTTCACGGTATTTTAACAAGTATTGAATTTAACCTGCCCGGGTTCAAATCCCACCATTCCCACTGACCAGCAAGCTAAATACACCGCTAAGCCTTCCCATGCTCAGTCTCTTTGAATAACAGAGACAAGGGTGGTGCTTATTTCACAGGACTGCGGAGAGAGTGTGATGGTTAATTTTGTCAACTTGACAGGACCCAGATCATCTAGGAAACAGAGTTCTGTGGGGGTCTGCGAGGGTGTCTCCGGGGAGGTTTAACTGAGTGGGAAGAGCCACCCCGAATGTGGGTGGCACCATCCCAGGGCCTGGGATCCTGGATAGAATAAAACGGAAAGAAAGCCAGGTGGTGGCGCACGCCTTTAATCCCAGCACTCAGGAGGCAGAGGCAGGGGAATCTCTGAGTTTGAGGCCAGCCTGGAAGAAAAGAGAAAGTGGAGCAAACACCAGCATCCACCCCTCTCTGCTTATTGATTGTAGACACAATGTGACCAGATGCCTCACCTTCCTGTGCCCATAGCTGGAGAAGCCGTCACACTTTCCCTTCTGTGGTAGACTGTGTGCTCAACCCAGGAGCCCAAAGAAACTCTTTATTTTTTCCCTTAAGCTGTTTTGTCACTATTTCACCAAAGCAACAAGGAAAATAATTAATACAGAGGGTCAAACAAGTCAATGAAGAGGCGACCGACCCCTGAGATCAAGTCCCTTTTGATGGATATGACTGTCTACTCGGCACTTCCAAAGAAGTCCCCTGATGCAGGCTGTGACTCTCAGAAACCCAGACTCAGGTGGCAGACTTAGTGTCCTGGCCTCCCTCCTTCCAGGTGGTGTGAGTTTCTGTTGATACACTCCGGGACACCGGCTGCAGACTGTAGACTTCCAGGGCAAGGCCGAGTGGAGTGCAGCTTTGCCCTCTCTGGCCTGCTGGATGAGTAGCAGTGTCTTGCTCTACCCCTGGCCCTCGGGGCTTTAGTCCAGCCTTCAATGAGGAAGACATGCAGGGGCGGGAGTGGACGGCAGGGCTGTAGCAATCAGGATGTGACAGGGGTGGGTGTGAGTCTCAGGGCAGTAAAACTAGACCAGGACACATGTTAGGAATAGAAAAAGAGTTTTAACCAAAGGAAAAAGAAAAGGTAAAGCCTCCCTCCACCCCAAGAATGAGAGTGGACTAGTAAGTCCATTTGGAAAATGCCCCCAAGTGCTGGGCCAGGAGGCCATTTAGGTAACACCATTTCTCCCAAGTCTGTATCAGAGAGACCTGGTGGGGGAGTGGGGGTGGGGGGAGTCCAGCTCTCCTCCACCAATTGGCTTTCTTTATGTTAATCTCGGTGTTGCCATCTCCAGTCTCCAATTCTTCAGCCACAAGAAGGGAACAGGCTAGGTTGTCCTCACTCTGGAGCCCTGGCTCTCTGACGTCATCCGCCCCATCTCTGTGCTATTGCTTAATTGCTGGCTTTCCATTCTTTACTGACAGGTGATGTGTTCCCCACCTTCCCTCAACTTAGGGCAGGATCTGCAAGCTGGTAGGTGACTAGTAAACGCGTGGTTAACATATGCTCATTAAATGCAAAATAACACACAGAGGGGGCTTTATGACAAGCGTCAACTTGGTGTCTGAAATAGCTTTCCCTCTAGAATCCTTTACAGCAGCGGCCCCGCCACATGTAGCGGGATTTGGGAGCACTCAGGGCCCAGTTCTTCCGTGCAGACAAGAAGTTCAACATTACTGAGCTTAACAGTGGCAGAGAGCCATTGCAACCAAGAGGTGTCAACTACAGTTGATCAGGACTGAGGGGCTACCTGGAAGCGGAAGCTTGCAGTGCAGAGGGTGTGGATTGGGGAGAGCACAGACCAGTGCAAAACCAACAGTTGGCGGAGGAATGGTCCTTAATAATTCTCGCTCCTCCTGGTCCCTCTTCTTTACAGATGGGCGAGGGAACTGTGTAGGGCTGAAACCCAGGGTCCCGGTCCCCGCCCACCACAATGGTAACGGTGCTATGCCCCGGGGTGAGGAACTCTCCCTCGCACCCATCGCCGCGCAGCAGGGGCACAAAGGGACCCGGCCGCGGCAGTTTTGAAAATATCAAGGAAGTTGATCTGGGCTGGGGCCCAAGCGGTGACGACGAGGGAGGGCGGGAGGAGGAGGGAGGGATGCGCGCGAGGCCAGGACGGCGGGCGCGGGGCAGCACAGCTCGCCCGGCTCCGGCGGGCAGCGCGGCGGCCCCAGCCTGCGACCCCCGGGATCCTCCTCCGGCCACGCCGCCTGTGAAACCACACAGCGCCGCATGTATCCCCACACGAGCCCCAGTCCCGGGGGCCGTGCCTAGGGGCGGCGGTCGTTGCCTGGGGAGGACCCCCGGCTTCCCGCTCCATCCAAGGCTGCTCGAGCACCACCGGGCCCTGCAGAGGCCCGCGCAGAAGGGACCATGAAAGGTAAGCAGACTCCCTGGGAGCACAGAGATCATCCATCCTTCCTCCAAAGCACGGCCAGGGGCACCCTGGCGCCTGGGCTGCAAGAGGGCTGAGAATCCCCAGAGCTGAGGAAGGTGTTCCAGGTCGGGCCCCCTGCCGTTTTTACTATCCCTGAAGAGGGAGTGAGGCGGGAGGGATGGAGGGTGGAGGACGGGACGGGACAGGAAGAGTCCTAAGTCCGGGAAAAGAGAAGAGAGTGAGTGTGAACCATCACACATGGCCCTTGCAGTGCCGGCCTCACCGCCATTGCTCACCCCTCAAAACAAATTTAAAGTCCAGAGAAGATTCTGATCCGGTTCCCAGGGAGCCCCGAAAGATGCTTGGTGGAGATCACAGCTGAGGTCCCATCCCAAGGGCTCCTGCAGGCCCCACCCAGACTTAAGCTGCTCTCTTCCACTAACTTTGCCCCCTTCCCCTCAAGACAATCATGCCAGTCAGAGTCCCAACTGAGTCCTGTCCTTCCTGACATCTGAACCCTGTCTGACCCTCCCTGACCTCTGACCTGGGGACCATGAGCAAGCCCTGAGGGCCAGACAGAGTTGGGATGGAAGGAGAAACCCTTCTTGATTCCAAGCTGCTGCTCCTGGGTCCTGGAGAGCTCCCTTCCTAGCCAGGGGAGAAGCAGGCTTTGGAGGAATCATGAGGTTTGGGGTACTCTTTCTGACGCCTGCAGGTAACCTTCCTCTAGCAGCGCGGCGGGGATGCTCGTGTTCTGACAGTGAGAACCTCACCACTCTTCCCATCCTAAGAGGACCTTTGGGATGGTGTTCAGGGCTCCAAACTACTCTCAGGTGTAGCTGGGAAGGTGCAGTTGTGCCAGGAGGTCAGGTCCCATCTGTCAAGCCTATTTCATCTGGAGCAGCTGTGGTTTATCTCTTCGATACTCAAGGATTGGGCATTCAAGTGAAGGAAGCAAGGGCCTCACAGACAACCCCCTGACTCAATTCAAACTCTGTATTGTAAAGCGTAGGAAATGGAGGCCCAGAGAGTAGGGTTGACCCTGAATGTGCCACATTTTCAGTACCCCCATGGGACCCACACTTTGTTTAAGGTACCACTGATGGTATCTTGAAATTCATAATGTTTTTTAATGGGGGGTTCCACTCTCTCCCCCACTTTCATTTTGTATTGAGCCCCAGAAATTTCACAGCTAGTACTATGGAAAGGCAGCCTACAACTCATTGTTAGCCAAAGGGTCTAGAGCCCAGGACTCTGACCTTCAGTCCAGAGGGGACCCATCCCTTTCTGCTTCCGTCCCTCAGGCCTCTGGCACTTTCTGCCAATGCTTTCTGATGGCCTCAGGGGGTCTTAGACTGACCCGGGTGAGCCAAGCAGTTATAACCACCAGCCCTGGGGAGTCCCCTTGGCAGATGAAGAAGAGCCTTGTCCATGGGCCCCTGCTCCTACCTGCTGCATCCCTGGAGGCTCTCCTCCCATCTGTAGTCCTGGGGAAGGCCGTTTTCTGAAAGCTCTGAGGACACATCTCATTATAGTCTACAGGGCACACAGGCTGCCCTGGACCTTGCTGATGGTGTAAGGATGCTGTGTTTCTCAGAGTGCTTTTGATCCCCCCCCCCCCAATTACAGACAAAATATAAAAAGGCAACGATGGGACTCAAAATCTGTGCTGGGGACAAAAGAGAAATTTTGAATGAATATTTCTTAGGAAGTCCCCAGTGAGGATTGGAGGCAATTGTGAATACTGCCTGCTCACTCCTGGGCCAATTCTGGTGTCTCCCCAGATTCCAGGGTAACTCCCCTCCACAAGCTTCAGGTTAGCTCTTTAGAAACCTTCAGTGATTTCCTGAGACACCCAGGGGCCTCAAGGGGTACAGAGCTGCCAGGGGAGAAAATGATGGACTCCCAGCATGCCTCTTGCCCAGCAGCCAGAAAGAGCCATCACCTCTACCTATGATGGAAAGGGCAGGGTAGATGGAAAACAGCAAATATTTGGCCCTTGTGATCTTCTGAGTGAAGTTTTTTCTCACTGGAGTGAAAAAAGCATGGTGCCCTTCAGAGGGAGGGAGGGGGACTTTCCAAAGAGGCCCTTCCCCAAGGGAGGCTGGCTTTTCTGGCTCCTTCAAGGCCCTACCAATCTTCCAATTACATCTGCTGGCAAAGACCCACAATGTCCCCTGCTCAAAGCAAACACAGTGCTGTGATGTTTTGTGGAGGGAGGGAGCATTGGTGGGGATAGTATTTAAACCAGAAAACAGGCCTGTTGAGCACCCCAATGTGAGTCAGGGCCCTGCTCTGGCAGCCGAGATGTTTCTGCTGAGGGTGGGTGGGGGAGGGGACTCCTGCCTGACAGTGGCTGGCCAGGCCTCCCAGGTAGCGGTGTCTTTTTATGTAAGCTGGCACTTGGCCTCTCTCACACATAAGCCTAGGAGCAAACAGCTGCCACAAGCCTCTTGGTGACAAGCCCACCTCAGAGTTTCCCACTGACTTGTGAGCCATTAACAGCCACCTGTGACAGGGGCTTGACAGAAAGCCCTCCCAGAGCCTCCCAGAAGGAGCCTGGTTGGCTATAAAGGCAGAAGCTCAACTTCAAAGACGCCCAATCTGCAGCTCAGATATGTTTCTCCAGTCCTGGTTCGGGTCTTTGTCTTTTCCATCTCTCGGCCCCTTTCTCCTGAGTGTTCCATGAGGCCCGGGAGCTCTGAGCCCCAGTACCACTTGGTGAGCAGAAGTGATGTGGTGGGCGCTGGTGGGAAGCATGTGCTTGGTGTGTGTCTCTGTCCCTGAGAGATATGTAGCTCAGCTGCCTGCCCGTGTATGGGAGAAGGGAAAGTCAGGCTCCACCACTCTCCAGTAGCCATTCCCCAAAACCGAGAGAGGATCCTGAAACACAGAGTAAGAGCAGGCAGAGAGGAAAGAAGGTGGAAAAAATACAGCCCTGTGGGACTGGAGAGATGGTTCAGTAGTTAAGAATGCTGGCTGCTAGGGGTTGGGGATTTAGCTCAGCGCTAGAGCGCTTGCCTAGCAAGCAGAAGGCCCTGGGTTCGGTCCTCAGCTGGCTGCTCTTCCAGAGTACTGGGCTCTGACTCTCAACGCTCATATGGCGGCTCACAGCTGTCGGTAACTCCAGTTCCAGGGGATTTGATGCCCTCTTCTGGCCTCTGAGAGCACCAAGCACACACATGGTGCACAGACCTACATGTGGGCTACTTTGCCTACATATATAAAATAAAAATAAATTAGTGAAACAAAAATACAGTCCTGTGATTGACGTTTGATTTTGGCCAAAAGGCTGAGAAACTATTCACACTGCAGAGGCCACCCCTCAGCTTGCCCTGGAAAAAGTTATGCTCATTCATGAGGCAGCAGGCTATATCCTCCATCCCCAGAACTCTGGGCCCAGAAAGGAGACCAGGGTCAAAAACCAGGAGCTAATGGCACAAAAGTGAAAAGAGCCACCAACTGATCCAGGAGCCACAGAGGTCGTAGGAACTTGGATGTTAGAGGTCAGCTCCAAACCATTAAAATTTCTCACACAAAAGTTCTTCCCTGCTATCCATCTGTGGTAACTTTAACACCAGAAGACTCACATCTCAGAGCTAATTCATAAAAGAGGAAAAAGCACACTGCTTTGTAACAGGCAGTGGTGGATAGCTTGGCAGTTCCCATGGATGCACAGCTGGTCTGGGTGTTAGAATTGGCATCTGGGGTGGTAGGATGAGCCCTGAACTCTTGCATACACTCCACCTGCATTCAATTATGTTGTGCCCTGTGTGTGTGTGTGTGTGTGTGTGTGTGTGTGTGTGTGTGTGCGCGCGCATGTGTGTTGAGGTCAGCCCAGTCTAGCGCAGACAAGCTTTATCATGGCACACCATAGGGCCCACTCCCCTCATCAAGTAGGCTGGATGATGCCACAGAGAGGTATCAGAATATGGGGTTTCATAAGCGTTCTGCCTGCCCATTCTCTGGCACTCGAGACAGCTCATAATACTTGTTTATTGTATCATGTGTTAACTGTAAACACACACTATGCTGAGCTCTTTTAAATCAAGAATCACGCCATGCTATCCTCAGAATTGAGCCCAGGAAGTTGATAAAATGCATGCTTCTATTTAGTGAACATGTATTGACCAGATGTTAGATGCCAGGGTTCTTGTAGTCTTGAAACTAGAGTCCAAGAAAGATACAAAGAAGAGCTTAGATACCACCCTTCCTCTCAAGGAGCTTTCCTTTTGCTAGGACACAAGGTTTATACCCCATAATTATTATAAAAGAGGCTGAAAGTGGCCAGTGTTACACAAGAGGCATCAAGGAAAGAGTACGTATGTGTGTACTTTTCTGGCTGGCTTTTTTTGTTTTGTTTTGTTTTGGGGTTTTTGTTTGTTTGTTTGTTTGTTTTGTTTGTTTTTGTTTTGTTTTGTTTTGTCTTTTTGGATGTTCCTTGGCCTTGGATGTGAACTCCTGGGGTCTCACTGGGCACTTTCCCAAGTGGACCCAGAATGAGTGTCCCATACACAGTTCTCCAAAGTCCTGGCCTGTGTTTCCAGTAATGTCAACATCTCTATTGGAGACTGCAGACCTTTTTTCAGAGTTCAAGGAAAGTACCCTCACTCCCATCTGAACCCAATCGGGACAGCTGCTTATTCTGGGATGTCACACTACCCCTTCCAGACAGCCAATATATGTGGGAGACCTGCTTCAGGGGATGAGGCACAGCAGCTGAAAAGGAAGCCCACTTTGCTAACTGTGTTATCAGGACAGGTGGTGGAGAAAAACAAAGGGATGGCACGGGCAGTGGACTCAGGAGTCCCAAAGGGCAAGTGCATGAATGTTCAGAAAGGGCTTCAGTTATGAGTTAAGGGTGGGGCAACTTGGATCAGGGAGCTGGGGAGAGGCTAGAAGTGGTGCCAGTGAGTGTTGAGCCTTGGGTACTTGAGGAAGTAGGCTGGCGGGCAGTCAGATTTGCCTAGAGTTGAGGGCTTGAAAGAGAAGCTGAAGGCCATGGGCCTCCTTGGAGAACCTGAAAGGCTTGTCAGAAAAAGGCACATTTGACATCTCTCACTAGGCTCACCTGTAACTTTATTCCTCTTATAACTTTATCCTGTGTTGGGAAACCTACTTTCAGAGGGTGAGAGGATGAGAGCAAGCTCACAATGAAGCTGAGAGGCATGCTTGAGGACACAGGCAAAGAACTAGACCTGGAAAGTGAGGGGGGGCGGGGGGCGGGGGGGGTCATGATTCATACCTTTGGTGGTGATCGGAGGTGAGGGAGGCTTAGCAGGCTGTGAGGAAGCTGGCTGCATGGGGGAGAGTGAGGCAAAGGTGTGGGGACTTCGGCGTGAGGGTTTCAGGAGAATGGAAGGGGGTTCTTGGAGTAAGAAATGAAGCTGGAACTGAAGAGGTGGCCAGCACTCAATGGCAGGCAAAGGGACAGAAGAAAAGGGGAAAGAGCAGAAACAAGGAGATAGAGGAAGAGTGGGAATCCTGTCAAAGGAGATGGAGGAAGAGTGGGAGACCCTGTCAAAGATGATGGAGGAAGAATGGGAGACCTCATTAAAGATGATGGAGGAAGAGTGGGAGACCCTGTCACAGGTGATGGAGGAAGAGTGGGAGACCCTGTCAAAGGTGAGGGAAAGAGTTCATAAGACTTGGACGTTTGCTTTCCTAGATGGTTATTTTATAAATTCAAAAACTTTAGAAAGGAGGGAAATACAGCACTTATTAAATCCCACATCCCAGAGCTGACAGATGGCAAGACACAGATGGACATATTTTCATAAAACTTTATATGTGCACATAGATCTCCCCCCTACAAAGATAAGATACTATCTATATTACTTTGTCTTACACAGTTTTGTTATTTTTACATTTTTAAATTTATTTTTTGGTGGGCTTGCCAGTGCGTGCTATGGTATAGATTCCATTTGGTGGCATTGGCAGTATGTGCTATGGTATGAATTCCATTCACAGGCAGAAGTCAGAGGGCAACCTCTGGGAGTTAGTTTTCTCTTTCCATCATGTGGGTTCCAAAGACTGAACTCAGGTTATCAGGTTTGGCAGCAAGTATCTTTACCCACTGAGCTACCCCACCAGCCCTGTGTGTAGTTTTTTAAATTAACACAAGGTAATGGGGATGTAGACTCACAGTAGAACTTGTGCTTGGTATATGCAGAGCTCTGGGTTCAATCTCTAACATTAAAATATTTTTAAAGAGCTAGAGAGATGGCTCAGAGGTTAAGAGCACTGGCTATTCTTCCAGAGGTCCTGAGTTCAATTCCCAGCAACCACATTGTGGCTCACAACCATCTGTAATGAGATCTGGTGGCCTCTTCTGTCATGCAAGTACACATGCAGGCAGAACACTGTATACATAATAAATAAATAAATCTTAAAAAATATTTTTAAAGAATTTTTAAAAAGGATGCATATATTTTTCCCAGGTAATAAACATAAATCTACAATTTTATGGAACATTTTTGTAATGTTCCATAGTATGATTCTGCAATAGTTTAATCAACCTCTTATTCCACATTTCCACTAGGTTTATTATAGCACTCAGTGGTCAACTCTGTAGGCACTTTTGCTGGCTGCATAGTTATCCTTTTAGGAAAGTTCCTAGAAGGGACACTGAGTCAGAGGAGAATACTCATTTGCATATGGTCAACTTAACACTGATCTGTTCTAAATCCACATGGGTCCCCTCTCACACTGTCCATTTGTGCTTGAGTGAGATGCAGATGGATTGAGGGAGCCAGTGAAAGATAAAGGAGTTAGACCTCAGTGTCATCAGTCTTTTTAGAACTTCTGCTGCCTGGGGTGGGGATCTCTTCCACAGTGCAGAGAAAATGGGCTGAGCACTGACAGCCTGCCCAGGAGAGAACTACAGGCTCTCTGACCCTGCAAAAGGCTCTTGTTGGGGTTCAAGATGGATTGTGGGTAGATGGTGAGCAGGTGTACAGGCTTAGTGTGGTAGAGACTGGGAAGGCCTGGGGGCAGGGTGCAAAGAGAGATGCTGGAGCCCATTTGTGCAGGAGGAATGGCAGTCGTGCTCCTGAGAGTGAGCAGGCTGAGCTGCAGCCAGCCAGTGTGGAACTTGAGACCCACAGATTTCACCTAAGAAGCTTCAACTCGGTGTTGCCCCATTCACAGGTATGGCAGGAGGAGGAGGAAAGAATAATCCAACCCAGCACTGGTATTATCCAGAGCAGCATTCTCCAACACAGGGCACCTCTGAATCCTCATTCCACAGGATCAATCAATGAATGTTTTTCCAGATTGACAGGAAGTTCTGAGGTCAAGTCAGTCTGAGAAACACAGAATTAGACATGCATTTAAATGTCTTTCTTTTTCCCCTCAAGACTTTTTGAAATATTTGCTAAAAGCTTTTTATTTTTTTTTCCCCCACAAAGGATGTTTTGGAACCGTGCTCTGTGAACACACTTTGTAAAAAGGATTTCTTGGAAGTTGGAAATTGGTCCTGAGGGGGATGGGGGTTGGGACGTGGTAATAGATGACAGCTGTGATTGGGTTCAGGCTAGGAAAATAACCCTACCCAAAGTGGCTGCTACCCTTAATCTACATGGGAGTGTGCCTTATGCCACTCTTACTGCTGCATCTCAGCATCCATAGCACAGGGAGAACACTGCTGCTGTCTTACAGAAGAGGAGGCTCTGAGAAGGAGGGTGTCACAGGAAAGGCATCAGGGAACCCGAGGAGTGAGAAATGGTGGCATTCCACAGAGCACATTGGCAACAAGGGTCAAGCAGACTGCCAGCTCCCATCTCTACCATCCCACTAAAGTCTCGGGGCTCCAGGGAGTGGAGGAGGGGCTGTTTCTACTTAAGATTCTAGTGTGGGTGTGATCGGGATGGTTGCTGCCTGGGCTGAAAAGTCCCAGCTCTCTTCTCAAAGAGATGCGATGTCATCCATTGGGGAACTGCTTAGAAATGGGGTAGACACTGGGGTTATCAGAGGGTTAGAGTTAGCTTAGGCTAGCCCTAAGTTAGGATGACAGTGAAAACCATGGGACCCCAAATGCCAACAGTGAGTATCAAGGGAGAGGAAGGGGAGTATATTGCTTAGAGAAAGGAATTTATCCTTGCTTAGGATAAATCAAGAACGAACTCGCAATGCCTACAGCCACCAAGAACACAGCGAGAGGTCACAGAGAGAAGGTCCAGAAGGAGGTGGCAACAAATAAGTATAAGGGTGAAGACTAAACAGGAAAGGGGTTGAGAGTGAAGACACCGCAGGAGCACCGAGCCTGTCACTGCCAGCTCGCTGATCGGATCAGAACCAGAGGCCTGACTTCCTTGGAGCTGAGAGGGACAGAAGATTCCCACCAGGCTTCAGAGGAGCCCACAAAGCCATGGAGAGGGGCAGCAGCAGGCGGCGTCTGATGAAAACAACCCTGGAACCCTAATTATAACATTCCCCGACCTTAAACTATAGCTGTCCTGAAACTTTAAATATAGCATTGGCTCCTGAGAAGGTTTCCCACATCTTTATTTTTCCTGTCCCAATTGGCTGTTTGGAAAACCCACTCTGAACTCGCCTGAAGATAGTCATCAAAATATGTTCCTTGGAGTGCCCAAAGAAAGACCTTTTTTATTCCTCGAATCTCCCCCTCTG
>CABHPP010118358.1:24624-36866 GCA_902168425.1 Peromyscus attwateri
ACCTAAACAAATTAATATGTAATTACAAAATGTGAGATGTTCAGTGAATAGGGAGAATACATGGAATGAGACCTTGGCTGATGACCCAGTAGACATTAGAGTCAAAATAGCAATTATCAGGTCTCTTTATTTCTTTTCCTTTATCTATATATAGGTTCTTAATTGAGAGAAGGCTCAAATGAAATAACTATTGCCAACTGTAAAGTGCTACCCCAACCCAACAGTATGTGAAATTGTCCCTAGGATCTCTCAAACATGTCACTCTTACTAATTAATTCGGTCTCTTGACAGATCTGAGATATACAGTGTTCATGAGAGCCCAGAGATTCTAAATCATTTGAAAACATAAAAGTTTGGAGGTGCTAAGAGCTGTTTCTACAGCTGGCTCCATGTTTTCATTTTGTAGATGACTCTGTTCATTCTGGAAAGGTTCATTGACCTTCCTCAAGTCACCCAACAGACTTCGTGTCAATCTGAGTCTAGAAGCTAAGTCGATTTGGGTGAAACTAATTCCATTCTGCCCGATGTGGCCTTCAGAGGATCTGTGTCAGTCATTAGTACAACCTATACCCTCTTACCACTGCCAGGGCCATCCAGGCTTCTGCCAGATCAGCCCGGGTACCCTGCTTCTTCTGAGCCATGCTCTAAACCCTGTGGACACAACAGCTTTCGTAGGGCCCGGGCTGGCTGGGGTGAACTGTAAGGTAGCAGAGGCTGCTCTAGAGGAAGCCTTTACTGAGGATTTGTACAAATCAAAGAGTTATCATCCAAACATTTATCCCAAGGGAAAAATCATGTCCTCACAACCATCATAGATAAGGGTTATTTCCAAGATGGACCATCAGTCATATCTACACATCAAACTTTGTTTGTAAGCTTAGGAGAGGAGGTACCTTGAGTGTCCTCAACAAGAGAGGATTTTTTTTATACCCTAGGAGAAGCACAAATGGTTTCAGTGGCAGACCGGTAAAATGATCTCACCAATGATGGCTACTTCTGAACCATGACCCAACTCGGTGTCTCTTCTGTTTCCTCAGTTTTTAGGAAGGTGGACTCTCTCTCAGAAGACATCTCCTTGGCCCAGTCCATCTATAATAAGAAGCTTGTGTCGATGCAAGAAAATCTTCAAGGACTGGGTAAGATTCTAGTATCCAGAAGCACACAGGGCCCTCCATCCTATGTTATCAAAAGATGGACAGATGCTGCCCACTCTCTCAGAGCAGCCACTGATCCCTGCTTCCCTCTCTGGCTGAGCACTGTCTATCCAAGGAGGACTGGGATGCTGGGATACAACAAGGACTTGGGCGCAGTTTCTATATGGTCTGTTGATCCAGCCGCAGACCCTAGGCAGACAAGGAAAGCAAGCATGGTCCATTCTCAAAATACCCTCATGCATCTCAAATGATTTCTAAGACCTTGCAAAGCCTCCTGATACATGAGACCCTTTCAGGTCAACTGCCTTAAACCACAGCACAGTTCACAGTGGTCTCTATCCTGCTCTCTGATCAGGAACATTCTAAAAGAGAGTGAGTCAGAAGGAGCCATAGCATATGTGGGTTTAAAGATCATCTCTCTTGCAAATAGAAAGCGCTGCCCTAATACCTAATAATAGAGTTCTGTTTGGCAAGCTACTTTTCTGTCTTATTCCTCAGGAGTCACAAGGAAAAAAACTCACCAGGGCCACCTTCCTCACAAATACATTATGAGATTTCAACCAAGGCAACAGATATTCAAATATGTGTAAACATTTTAAAATGAAGTGCACAATGGAGGTTCTTGGTCACTTCAAAACAGTTACTAAGATCTGTTCTTGAGAATGCAGTGGTACTGTGGGAAAAAAAATATCCAAAATCCTGCCCTTCAGATTGCAGAGTAAAGATGAGATTCCACAGGGATTTCTGAGAGGGGTTTTTGTAGCAGGAAAGGAAGCAGGGTCTGGAAGCCACTTGTGCCTGCATTTCAAGAAGTTGGGGCTAGGGAGATAACTCAGCCACACAAGCATTGTGACCTGAGCTTAATCCCAAGAACCCACATGGAAAAGGTGGGTGTGGCAGCACAAGCTTGTGACCCCAGGGCTAGAGTGATGGAAACAGGTGGATTCTTGGAGCTCACTTGCCAGCCAGCCTTGCATGATGGACAAGCTCAAGGAGAGTGAGGGGATCTGTCTCAAAAATAAGATAGATGGCACCCGAGAAACAACACCTAAGGTTGTCCTCAGACCTCCACACATATGTGTGTATGCCTGCATGCATGTAAACATGTACACACACACACACACACACACACACACACACGCGCACGCGCGAAGCACCTTTGTCCCATTTAACTGAAAATGTTGTCCCCTTTTCTCCTGAAGACCCAAAAGCCCTGAACAATTGCTCCTTTTGCCGAGAGGCTGGGCAGCTGGGGCAGGAGATCAGGAAGCTCCAAGAGGAGCTGGAGGGGCTTCAGAAGATGCTGCTGGCCCAGGAGGTCCAGCTGGACCAGACCTCCCAGGCCCATGAGCTGCTCACCACCACAAGCAGTCAAATCTCCCAGGAGATGGGCAGTTGTTCCTTCTCCATCCACCAGGTAAATCAGTCCCTCGGACTCTTCCTGGCACAGGTGAGGGGCTGGCAGGCTACCACAGCAGGCATGGACACCACTCTGAAGGACCTCACCCAGGAGTGCTATGATGTCAGGGCTGCTGTACACCAGATCAACTTCACAGTGGGCCAGACTGCTGAGTGGATCCATGGGATCCAGCGGAAGACAGACGAGGAGACTCTGACCCTACAGAAGATAGTCACAGACTGGCAGAATTACACCAGGCTCTTTGGGGGTCTGCGCAGCACTTCTGCCAAGACTGGAGAAATGGTCAAGACCATTCAGGCCACCCTGGGGGCCTCCTCACAGCGCATTAGCCAGAATTCTGAGAGCATGCATGACCTGGTGCTGCAGGTCATGGGCCTGCAGCTACAGCTGGACAATATCTCCTC
Organism: Peromyscus attwateri; assembly: GCA_902168425.1. Taxonomy (NCBI): domain Eukaryota; kingdom Metazoa; phylum Chordata; class Mammalia; order Rodentia; family Cricetidae; genus Peromyscus; species Peromyscus attwateri. The sequence continues at coordinate 27,603 of CABHPP010118358.1, forward strand.
CTATTTGGATGACCATGAGGAGAACATGCATGACCTCCAATACCACACCCGATATGCCCAGAACCGCACAGTGGAGAGGTTCGAGTCTCTGGAAGGACGCATGGCTTCTCACGAGATTGAAATTGGCACCATCTTCACCAACATCAATGCCACCGACAACCACGTGCACAGCATGCTCAAGTACCTGGACGATGTGAGGCTGTCCTGCACACTGGGCTTCCACACCCATGCTGAGGAACTCTACTACCTAAATAAGTCTGTCTCCCTCATGCTGGGCACCACAGACCTGCTCAGGGAGCGCTTTAGTCTGCTCAGTGCTCGCTTGGACTTCAATGTCCGAAACCTCTCCATGATCATGGAGGAGATGAAGGCTGTGGACACACAGCATGGAGAAATCCTTCGAAATGTCACCGTCATCCGAGGTAAGAGGAGGGTGGGCAGGGTTCTCCAACTCGGGGTTTTGGTTTTGTTTGTTTGTTTGTTTTTTGTTTTGTATACAGGAGCATTTGATTTTAGGGAAATCTCTAATAGTATGTACATAATTAGAGGATGCTAGATAGAAGGTGCTGAAATCATCCTGTAACCAACTTCCAAAGCAGCAGGCAATGTTAAGAAATGTCTTGGGGGGGGGGGGGGCTCAGTGGTTAAGCACACCTGCTGCTCTTACAGAGGACCTGGTTCCGTTCCCAGTTCCCTCCTAACCCACGTAAGGAGGCTGATCCTCTCTAAGTTCAGGGGATCTGAAGCCCTCTTCTGGACTCCACAGGCACATGTACACACATGGTATACACAGGCAAGTGGGCACACGCACATACACAAATAAAATTAAATCATTTTTTAATGTTTAAAAATTCTGTCTTTGTGAGCTAGGCTTAATGGTGCACACCTATAATCAGGAGGCTGAGGCAGGAGAATTATCATGGATTCAAGGACAGCTTGGACTACACACTAAGTCTCAGAGACACATAGTGAAACTTCATCTCAAAAATAGGAACACATCAAAGAGGGAAGGGAAGGAGGGAGGTTCTTGTAAACCTCCTGGCAAAGGTGAGATGGTTTCTAACTTTACCTTTCACAGAAAATTTGATTTATTCACGGATTTCTTTTAGCCCACATAGGCAAGTATGCAGACCTCGTCTTTTTGAAGCCATTTGTGCCGACTTTCTCCATTTCTTCCCCCTTCATTAATGCTTTTGTCTGCCTGTCCAACTATGTGTCCCTCAGAGATCCATCACTCTGCATTCTTCTCCTCCTCTATCTCCCTAAGTTCCTTTATTCACCAGAATTCTCCAGAAAAAAGAAGCAGAACTAACAGAATGTAGGTTAAGTCAATGATAGTTAAGTGATAGATAGGCAGGCAGGCAGACAGACAGACAGACAGATCATAAAAATTAGTTTGTGTGACTATAAAGACTGGCAAGTTCAAGATCTGTACAGATCATCCCATTTGGAAGAATATCAGGCAGGAAGAACTCTCTTATTTAGGGGAGGGTGAACTTCATGTTTTATTCTGGCCTTAAACTGCTTAGATGAAGCTAAGCCCACATTAAGGAGCATAATCTGCTTTGTTTAGACCACCAATCCATGTGTCAACCTTAACAAAAATCACTCTCACAGAAACATTCAGAGTGAAGCTTGATCAAATATCTTGGCACCTCACGGCCCCTTAAAATTGACACATAAAATTAACCATCATAAATCTACTCCTTGTCAACTTGTCACCCATACTTGTCTCCTTAGAGCTGGAGAGATGGTTTAGAGGTTAAGGATACTGGCTGCTCTTCCAAAAGACCCCGGTTCAGTTCCCAACACCTACATGGCAGCTCACACATTTCCTTTGACTGCAACTCTCAGCACTCTCAATCTCCACGTGAAGCTGAAAGTAAGGCTGTGTTTTGAGCTACCACAGTACAATGTACTATCCTGTGCAAAACCAAAAGCACACTAACATTTTCCATAGAAGGCGGGCTCTAGAACATGTTCACTTTCCTCTTATCTCAGAACTCAAATACTGTGGGGGTCAATGTAGGCATTACGTCTGTGTTTTAACAGAGAGATGAAAAGGACTGAGAGGGAAGATGAAACAAAGCTTCTGTCATGTGCGCACACAGATCTGGTTACAGGAAGTGAGGAAGACATGCTTGCGACAATGCAGTCCTTATTGTTGTAATCAATCTGGTGCTTACGGCTAGGATTTATAACACACTTCCTTCCACTTCTTGTTCCAAATCCCTTTTGCCCTCACCGGCATTCCTGTGGATCATGGCTGCTTCTAATAGGATGACGGGAAACCTTCATTTCTGAAGGTTCCAGCCCATTGTTACTCATGCCCAGGTCGGGTGTGGAAGTTTCCCACTGACCTTAGTCACCTGAGCAAGCACAGCCTTTCTCTTCTTTCTTCCCTCCCTCTTGGCCCAGAGCCATAGGAACCCTTAAGTGGCCAGGTGGCCTAACTTCTTGTTCAACTGAGTCACCACTGTGTCTTTGCTGAAGGCATTTGTCCTTCTGGAACTTCTAACCCAGCAGAGCATGAAGCCGCAACAGTGTGCAGACGCCTTGCTGGTGGGTCACTGGGCAAAACTGTGAACTGTACCTTCTCATGATCTCCCTTTGATTCCCAAATCCTCATGAAAAGATATCTTCTAGGCCCTCGCAGCATAGGAAGGAAGCCTGAATTCCACTCTATCTAGTCTCCTTCAGCCTTGACATCCTCCAGTATCCAAGGCAAGGACCCTTTCCAGTTCAGTTACCAGGGACACCTTTGGTCTTGGAGCCTACATCACTGATGCCCTGCTCCTCTTTGGCCATCTAGTCCTAAGCCTGTGTCAACTTCACTTGATGTCACACTGTGTTTGCGCTGCCACTAGAGACCATTTTTTTTTAGAGACCATTTTTCTTCACTCTGGACTGATGGGGTTGGGGAGAGTGGCCTTTTTTGTTTATCTTTCATTTTTGCAGTGAAGCTAGACACCGAGAATTTCTATGGGAACCAAAGCCTTCCCACCATATTTCACCAAAAATGGCTTCTAGGGTGCTGTGCTCCAGTGAGGAGCATGAGGAGATGGTTCGGTTCATATTCTGTCAGTTGTGGGGTGGTGTTGAATTCACTCTAAGAGCAGAGGAAGTTCCAAGTTTCCCGGTGATGGCCCACTTATACACACTGATTTGTGGAGCTTCATAACAAGCCTTGGACAGTAGCTCCCTCCACCCCCTTATTGGCAGTTTGACCTCCCATGATTTTGACTACTCATGGTCAGCCCTGGTCTGAAAATACTAAGTGGGCAACTGCGTAGTTTGAGAGAGGTGTGCCTAACTTTCTCATAGGTGTACGTATATAAGGAGACAGGTGTACCTGGGGCCTGCTCCTGTGTGTGATTTCATACATCCACTGGAGCCTAGGGACATATACTCCACAGAAGAGGGGGATTTTGAGAGTAGAAAAAGTAGATATTGGTGTGACTCTACCTTACAAAACAGTAACCTAAGAAAGGAGAGTTTGGTTAAGCAATGTGTACAGGTCACAAGAACTTGAAAATCCCAACTGGAAAAATGAATTAGTCAGTAAAGTGCTTGCTGCACAGACAGGGGTCTGAACTCAATTTCAAGTGTTTACATAAAAGCCAGGAGCATTGTACAATGACAGTGTACACCTGTCCTCCCAGCACTGGGGTGGTAGAGACGAGATGACCCCTGGCTCACTGGGCAGCCAGTCTACCCAAAACAATGAGCTCCAGGTCCAGTGATGGACCCTATTTCCAAAACATATACTGGAGACCAATTGAGAAAAACATGGGCTGGAGAGATGGCTCAGCCGTTAAAGGCTAGGCTCACAACCAAAAATATAAGAGAAAAACACCTGACATTGCCCCTGGCCAATGACATGTACATATGCCCACACATGCATGAACATATACATACGCGCGCACACGCGCACACACACATTCCTGGTGCCCTACTTAAGTTCTTAAAGATGTGTCCACTGTGCACTCAGGAAAGGAGATGCTGAGAGCATAAGCTTGCAACTACCACAGACATTTCTACTTAGGTCCTGCTTCACTATAGGGCCAGGGATGCAGAACGGAGGAGACAGAGACAGTACCCAGAGGAATTCTTGGAGACTGACATTTGCTGCTGCCTTGATCACAGCAGAGCTGTCATTACAAAACTGCCTCTTAAGCATGGTGGGACATCTGTTTGAGTACACGGGACCCTCAGTTCAACATCTTCATGTTTCCATGGCCACCGAGCTTATTTCCTCTTTGATATAGATTGGTGGGGCGGGGTAGGGGAGAGCATGTTTAATTGTTGTCTTATTTTATATTTACAACAAAGCCAGGCACTGAGTGTTTCCATGGGAACCGAAAGCTTCCCACATCACTTCACTGAGAGGATGCACATGTGTGGCCGCTAAGGTGCAATTTTAAGTTGTGTCTGTTGGCCAACATTCCTCCTGATGCTTAAGTCATCACATGCACAACTTCTCCAACCTGGAAGAATCTTTCCGGGTGAATTACACACCCCAACCTCGAGGGAACTAGTCCCCCACCTTCAGACAGGCCCTGAGGCTTTGACACTGGAGCTAGCAGTCAAGGGTTGTTTGGCCGGTGTAGAGCTGATGGTCAGAACACAGGCAGGGAGATGGCAGTGGTACAGGCAGGGAGGGGATGCCAAGTGCCTACTCAAGGAAAGGAGCCGGGGTTGTAATTAGCTCTGGGACTTCAGGCACACTTGCTTCATCTCCCCAACTGTGCCCTGTCATCTGTAAATGAAGGGGTAGGACCGGCCCCTTCCATCTCTAATTCCCAGTATCCATTTACTAAACAGAAATCCTGTGGCGCATCCATGCTGGTTACACCTCTCCTAGAATCTTTATCTCTCCCTAGGATAAAGATTTATGTCTCTAAGATAATTTTTATGTCTGTGCTAGACAATGGCTGTGCTAGACGGTGTCTCTACTAGGACTATCCTTTGGGAGTTAGAGGCAAAAAAAAAAAAAAAAATCACTGCTCATTAGCTGAGTGATGGGTAGAGCTCTTCACCGCTTTCAACTCCGTCTCCTCACCCACTGTGTCCTACTTTAATTTCTGTTCCTTTGACACAAAGCAACTTGGGGGAGGAAAGGTTTATTTGGCTTTCAATTCCAGATTACGGCCCACCACTGAGGGGTGGTCAAGGCAGGCACTCAAGCAGCTAGTCACATCCCATCAACAGTCAAGAGCAGAGAGAAATGAATCCATGCAGGCCTCCCTGCTTAATCGCTTGTCCACTCCCAGCCAGGCTTCTCCTCTCTTATGCTGTTCTTACACCTAGGCAAGGGCCTCCTTACTTAGGTATTAATGGCGCTGCACACAAGGGACTGTGCCTGCCTACATCAATTATCAATCAAAACAACTCCCCCTCCCCGCAAAGACATGCCCTAAGACCTACCTGATCTTGATAATTCCTTATTAAAAACCCTCTTCACAGGCAATTCTAGGTTGTGTCAAGTTGACAGTTAAAACCAACCAGCACAAACAAAACCATTAATACCTGTCCTGCCAGTACCACATGGGGTCATAGTGAGGTTCAGTGACAACAGTAATAAGAACCTAAAGAGGGTGTCTTAATATAAGGCCTTCTTCCAAAGTGCAGTTATTGATGACGTAAGCTCCTTTTCCTATTCACCACTGTCTGACAGTCCATGGGCCCTGAAGGCACTCTGGAAGTGTTTGCTCAGTGAATGAATAACTGAAAGTTATGAATGGAGGGTAGACGCCAAGTGTGCAAGGAATTAAACTTGAACGCTTGTTCTGTAAGTACCACCCGCTCTATCCTGCCGTAACCCATAAGGATTCGGGAGTTGACATGCTGAGAAGGGAACAGTAAAGCTGGCAAGACAGCCTTGTCAGGTTAAGGTGCCTGCTGCCAAGTCTGATCACTTGAGTTCAGTAGCTAGGACCTGAAAGGTGGAAGGAGAAACTGATGCCAGCAAGTTGTCCTCTGACCTCCAAGCACATGCTCACACACATACATGCAAACACTACACTTGCACAATAAATAATTTTTTTTGTTGTTTTTTGTTGTTGTTGTTGTTGTTGTTTTTCAAGACAGGGTTTCTCTGTGTAACAACTCTGGCTGTCCTGGAACTTGCTTTGTCGACCAGGTTGGCCTTGAACTCACAGAGATCCACCTGCCTCTGCCTCCCAAGTGCTGGCATTAAAGGTGTGTGCCACCACCACCTGGCGAAGAATTTTATTTTAAAGAAGGGAAAAACAGTTCTGTTTGGACACAGGGGCTGGGTGTGCAGGTGACAGTGAAGAGGGGTGAGTGGCTGTGAGCCCCATTTTTGTCTGCCCAGCCTTGGAAAGCTGCTGAGAGTTTTCTTTGGTGTCCTAGCCGCGTTCTTCCACGTGGTTTTTCATCCTCTTTACACAGCATGATCAGTCCCCACAGTGCCTTGAAAGGAGAAGCAGAAGAGGTTGGCAGGCTGGCACCAGGGAGAGCCTTCTCCTGGGATCTCAGTCCTTGACATCGCTCCCGGGAAGATGCTCTGCATCGTCTCTAACAATTCTACTCTCGGACGGCAGTGTAGACGGTTACACACCAGCCCACCCTCAACAGACACAGAAGGCCATCAGCATTTTTCTCAGTGCTCTTTGGATGAGCACAGCTAGGACTGAGAATCCCTGGCTGAGGTCAATGGAGTCAGAGAGAGAGAGACAGAGACAGAGAAACAGAGAGAGACAGAGAGAGGTCAAGCCTAGCCACCTAACATGCTAATGACAGAGCTGGGATTCCAACCTGGGTCTCAGGGTTCAGGACAAGGCATCTTCCATTGGGCTGTTCACTCAAGGAACCATCTCCTCCATTTCTAGTTCCTTCTGTCTTAGTGAGCTGACTACGAGAGGCACCGTGGAGCCCTCCTACCAATGGCTCACTATACCGTGGATGGGCAGGACTGTGTCTTGAGATACTAGAATCTTCCAGCCGCTGCTGATCCTTTCATCTTCCCTAATCCTGAGTATGGACCACAGAACCACCACCCACTCTACTCACCTCAGACATGCAGTCAGTTGTGACTGGTTCCTAATGGGCCCAAGAGCCTAATTACAGCCTATAGCTTCCTGAATAATGATGGGCCTCCCGGGGACTCCTTACCTGAGCCACCATGCTGGTGTTTGCCTCTTGGCTGCTCTGAGCAGTTCTGAGCCCTCCTCTTCTTGCCCTGTACTCTGCCCACACCAGTGTCTTGTTACTACTGACAGGTCACTGGAACTCTGTCCCGGTGGGAGCCTTGGTCTGAGCGTTGAGTCATCTTGCTCCCCATAGTCCTAACTGCTAGCGGCTGACTTTGTCCCGGGAGAGACGGGGCTCCTCTGCCCCACAATTCTTCTGACTCATCTGAGCATCTAAGAAAGGAGCCTTTCCGAGCTCCCATTCCCCTTTTTCTTTTAATGTAGGGACCAAGGATAGAATCCAGGACCTTGCACATGATGGCAAGTGCTGTTTCTTGAGACAAGTTCTTATTATCTAGCTATCCAGACTCTATGTAGCCCAGGATGGCCCAGAACTCCCAGCCCTCCTGCCTTTGCTTCCCAAGGGCTCAGATTATAGCTGTGCACCACCATGCCTGGCTCTTTCTACACTTTACGGACCCCTTAGTGCTCTTCAGAGAAGGATTCTAGAGCCCCCCTCTTCAGACAGCTCCAACCTAGATGGAAGAGACCCATGCATCCCTTTTGGAGGTTGCTGAGGGCCAGAAGGGGTAGCTGTGGGAGGAAGCCTGGTAGAGGGGCCTGGTACTTGTCCTCCTGTTGCTGCCGTGGACTCATCTGGGTTCTCAGAGATGGAACAGCAGTGGAGGCCCCAAGAGTGTGCACAGAGAAAGAGGCAGACTTTCTCTCCTGGGCCCTCCTTGTATTTATTCATGCTTGGGACGACGGAATGGGTGGTACGACTGAGGCTGAGGCTTCTGTCCAATTGTCTACCCCAAGCATGATGGGCACACACTCTTCCCTCGGGGAAAGAAGGCTTGGATCTGCCCTGGAAAGATGCCCAGGGAATGAGTGGTGGTATGGCGGAGAGGGCAGACTTTTGGCTCTGCCTTTTCTCCTTTGCTGCTGACATGGAGGCCCTAGATACATTCACAGTGGCTGCTGGGCTCCTCTGGGCACTGGAGAAAATGGGCCCCAAGGAGAAGGTGAGGTATATCAGATGGCCTGGGTGGGGGCAGGGCATAGCACTCTTGTTATCATGAGATGCTCAGACTGGACGTGGGGTGCAGTCACTTACATCCCAAAGTTAAAAAGAGTGGAGAGCTAGAGGACTTGGAGAAGCCTCCAGGGCAGCCTGTTCCCAGACAGGTGGAGGACCAATCCAAAGGAATTTCCAAGAAGGATCAGGGATAGAGGCTGATGCAAGTCCCCACCTAGAAATGGGGTTAGGGGTCAGGACAAGGGACTGTAGGGCCACAGAGCACTTTGACATTCAGTTGTGCAAAATTATATTAAGGACAGCTTAAGCTGTATGTGCTAAATTAACTCAACTACGAACGATATTTAGTACAGCTCTCCGCTGAACTCTGAGTTCTGGAATGGGGAAGGATTGCCCAGCATTGCCCCGTCAGCCACACAGCCTCACAGGGCCTCTCCACTGCTGAATGGCCCTCTGCTTCTCCAAATCTCAGCTGGTCCAAATGCCAGGAGCAGAATAAGGACAGGCACTGTGATTTTGCCAGTTCCCAGAGAGACCTGCCAGGCTGGGGGAGGTGGGCCCTGTGTGGGCATCAGCTTGGGCCTGTGCTGGACTGGTAACTGTGCAGTGAGGGACTCTCTGGGAATAAGAGGGCAGCTCCTGTCTCCTGATTTCTCTAATGCCAGGCCGTGACCATCACCCACCAGCTGTCCTCAGCCCCCAAGCGCCTCTGCTGGCATGCCACGTGAGGTGAGGTGGAGCAGCGTCCCATGGCAGGCGATGTCAGCCACTGACTGAAGGTTTTTATTGGCTCTTGTGGGGCTGACTGTCCAGGCTCTGGTTCCAGTTTAGGTCATAATAGATATTCACTGACCTGGTTCCACATAGAAACACTTTGAGGAGGATACAGGGAACAGCAGAGGTTGGGAAGCAAGGGGCAGTGGGTCACATCAGCCAGGAGGAAGGTGATCCAGGACCACAGATAAGATTCTGGCAACTTAGAGAGCTCTCAGCTCTCAACACACATCATCCTTTCCCTCCAAGACCCCACTGAGTTCTAGTCTCCACTCCAGAAGCCCTTAACATTGTACA
>CABHPP010118359.1:9613-32089 GCA_902168425.1 Peromyscus attwateri
TCTGTGTATGGTATGTGTGTGTGGTGTGTGTGTGTGTGTGTCTGTGTATCTCTGTGTATGGTGTGTCTGTGTGTGTATGATGTGTCTGTGTGTGTATGTGTGTGTGCGCACGTGCATAGACATATAGACATACCATACACAGAGATACACAGACACATACACACCACACACACACACACACACCACACACATACATATCATACACAGAGATACACAGACACACACACACCATACACAGAGATACACAGACGCACACACACACACACCACACACACAAAACACACACAGACACACACACACCACACATACACACACACTTCACACAGACACACAGACACACCATACACACACACAGACACACAAACACACCACACACACCACACATACACACACACTCATATACACACACATAGACACACAAACACACCACACACATACACACACACAAACTGCCCACAAATACACACACAGACACACATAGGCACACCAAACACACACAGACACACATACATACACACATACACACATACTGCACACAAACACACACAGACAAACACACACAGGCACGCCATACATACACACACATACACACTCATACACACACACACACCACACACATGCACACACACAGACACAGACACATATACACACAGACACACATACATATACACACATACATACACACATTCATACACACACAAACAGTTATTTATCAGTAAGTGTGCCAGAAAAAGAAAAAAGAGCTGGTCCCTGCCCATAAAGGGCTTATAAATTAATTGGAGAAACAGAGAGCTGTTAAAATTTTGATCTTATTTTATCTAGTCCTCAACCAACCATCTATAGTAAGAACAGTCTCTCAGCTGGGTGGTGGTGGCACACACCTTTAATCCCAGCACTCACTCAGGAGGCAGAGAGACAGATGGATATCTGAGTTGGAGGCCAGCCTGGTCTACGGAGTGAGTTCCAGGACAGCCAGGGCTGCATAGAGAAACCCTGCCTCATAACTAATTAATTAATCAATACTTCCTCATACTAGTCCCCAGTTTTGCTGTCCAAACTGAGTTTCACCAGGTGTTCCAGGGGCCCCGCCTGCTGTGCCCAGGTGGGTCTGCTTAGGAAGGAATTCCTAGTAGAGAAATGTTAGGGGTCCACAGTCTGCAAATTGACCCAAAGCCACTTCCTGGAGGTGTTTCTAGGGACCCAGGCATTTTCAAGGCAGATTAATGAGCCACAGAGTCAGAGAACTTTGGGAACCACCCAAATCCATGACTCCCAGACCTGGATACATATTACAACCACTTTAGGGCTTTAGGGATGAAATAGACGTGTTGGGAACTCAACTGGATCTGTTTTTCTTCACAGCCCTTCAGGTACCCATTTCCTGCAGCTAGGGTTGAGAACCACTGTGCTAACACCAGTGTATTCTGTGCAGGACGGATCCGAGGCTAGGGGCAGCAGAACTTGCTGAGACTCACACAGAAAACATCAGGGACAGATGTCACACAGCCAAAGCCCCACTTTCCCATGATGCCAGCTGTTCTTCATGCCTTCATAGACCGATTAGTTCTTTTCCACCCACTGTCAAAGACGTGGAGGCCCCGCTGTCCCCAGAGATTCTACTCTGTCCTCATTCTGGGAATGCTTAAAGCTGCCTGGTGCCCTGATGTGTCCTTTCCTAGTGTTCAGAGGCAGAGGGACAGTTTGGTGGCAGGTGACTTCAACTTTCCTCAGAGTAATTTGTGTTTGTCCTAAACAAACAAGAACTTGTTCCAGGAAAGCGTTTGTCGGCATAGGGTAGGAGCCCCATTCATCATGATGGCTTTGGGACCAAGAGCAAGAAGTTAGACTTTCAGGGCCCTGACCCACAATGGAGGAGTTTGGGGGCAGCTCCCCCAGGACCAGCCAGGAGGAGATGTCAGGAAAGCTAATGAGGGACCAGACAGCTGCAGCTTGTTAAAAACGGTGCTCGGGGCTCATTGTAACTGAGACCTTTAAATATACATCCTAGTCAAATAAACAGCATCCTCCCGCCCACTGGCTGGTCCCTCCAGGGCCGTCCAGGGCTGGGCTGGTCCAACACAACCCAGCTCAACATAGCCCACCCAGCTCCTCTCCTGCCTCCCATGCGTATCCCCATCCCCATATGGAGGGGAAGCACTCCCTCAGGCTAACCTCTCTCCTTGGCTGGAAGTGAGAAGTTATGCCTGGAAGAGGCGGATGCAGCCAGATTCCCAACCTTCCTCCTCCAGCCTCCTCTAAAGAGTAAAACACCAGAGACCCAGTGATTCAGAAAATTGTGATGGCAACTGTGGGCCACTGAAGGTTCCACTTCTACAGAACATACCCCATGTCAGGTCCAAATCTCCTAGAACCACTGAGAGCCATCCTGGAACACCTCACCAGTTGCCTCACCTCCCCACACAGAACTCCACCTCGTTGTTGGTTTCTCATCTTCACATACTGTACGCCTTGCCAATGACCCCCATACACTGTACCCCAACTTTTCATTAGTCCTTCTCCTCCCCACACTCTATTCCATGTTGCCACTAGTCCCTCACCTCCACACACTGTACTCCATGTGGCGCTGGTGCCTCCGCTCCTGTGGTGGTTTGAATGAGAACGGCCCACGTAGGTTCATATGTTGGAATACTTGGTCCCCAGTTGGTCAAACTATTTGGAATGGATTAAGAGGTGTGGCCTTGTTGGAGGAGGTCTGTCACTGGGGGCCAGCTTTGACATTTCAAAATTCTCCCACCGCCTCATGCTTGTGGATCAAGATGTAAGATCTCAACTACTGCTCCAGGGCCATGTCTGCCATGCTCCCCACCATGATGGTCATGGACCTTGACCCTGTGAAACTGTAAACCCCAACTGGACTCTTTCATCTATAAGTTGCTTTGGCCATGGTGTAGCTTGGGAGAGGGAAGTTGGTACCAGGAGTGGGGTATCACCAGGACAGGCCTGACCATGATGTCTTTTTGAGAGATGTGGAAGACCTTGAGACTTTGGATTAGAAAAGTGGTTAGACACTCTAAGCAGCTTAGAGGCCGTCCAGAGGTTTCAGATAGGAACAATATTAGCAACTGGGCTAGAGACTACTCATAATATTTTAACAAAATATGTGGTTATTTTGTGCCCTTGTCCTAAGAATTTTCCTTAGGCTAAATTGAAAAATATTGGATTAATTTCCTTGGCTGAGGAGATTTCAAGTCAGCCTAATATTGACTCTGTTGTGTGGTTATTAGTAATCACTCTTGTACATGTCTACAACGTGAAAGAGCAAGTGAAGCAGAAAGAAATACAAAATGTACAATTTGGGGAGAAGAAGAACACCAGGAAATGCAATGTGGAAGCCAAGGCTTGTGCTGAAAGAGATAAGGAGAGGCCTGATCTGAAATGGAAAAAAGGGAGGGGAGCCCTCAGGGCAAGACCCCACCCAGCTAAGCTCCCAATCTGTGAAAAGGTAATGCCTGAAGAATTTCTGCATCTAAAAAGCAACCATATCTTCCAGGGAGAGCTCCATACAGAAAGTAGAACCAGCCCAAGAGAGAGAAGTGTGTTGCATTCAGCAAAGCTGGAAGGGAGGAGCCATCTACCCCTCCCCCCACACACACATCGGACATGGAGCTACAGGATTTGGAGTCTGACATACTAGGTTTCAGTCATGCACTCATCCAGTATATCCTCACTGTGCCTCTATTCTTCCCTTTGGGATGGTCATGCATATTCTGTGCCATTGTATGTTGGAAGAATGTCATTTGCTTTTTGACTTTGACTTTACAGGGAGTTATAGTAAAGAGATTGCCTTGAGTCTCAGGAGAGATTTTGGACTTTGGACTTCTAAACTGTGTTGAAATGCTGAAAGACTATGGGGACTTTAGAAATGTGAAGAAATGCATTTTGTATTTTTGTGCCCAGATCGTGACCCTCAGAGAGACCACCAAAGACGAGCATGCTGGAATGCAAAAGCAAGGTTTAATTCTGGATATCCAAAAGCAATACAAGCCTAGGCAGGGACTTCGTCCAATACATCCAACGCAGTGGAGGCTGGAGGAAGTGCCCACCCATCTGCAAGCTCAGTTTTTAAAGGGAAAAATCACAAGGTTACATCATTTAGGGGTGCTAGTACGGGTACAATTCTGATTGGCTCGCTTCTAGGGGCTTTCTAGAAATCATGGCTTAATCTTACTTCTATAGGGGATGGTTTCCCGCCACCATTGCTCATTGGCTGCCCTCAGGTGGGGACATTTTTATGGTTAGTTATCCTGGAAACCAGGATTGGAACATTCTATAGTCCGGCATTCATTACCTCGTGACTACCTTGTGACTCTGTACTTTTACACTTCCTGGTGTCTGGAATCTGGACTGACTTGTTTCAGTAACTATTGGCCTATTCCTAGAAGGAGAAATCTTAGGCCTTGGTTTTTGGGTGAAAGCATTTTGGTCTTATTTCTAAGATGGCTCATTTTGGTCTCACAGTATTATGATATGGTCACAAGCCTATGGAGGCCAGGGAGTAGAATATGTTGGTTTGAATGAGAATGTCCTCCACAGACTTATATATTTGAATACTTGGTCTCCAGTTGGTAGAACTGTTTGGGGACAATTAAGAGGTGTGGTCTTGCCGGGCAGTGGTGGCACTCACCTTTAATCCCAGCACTCAGGAGGCAGAGGCAGGCAGATCTCTGTGAGTTTGAGACTAGCCTGATCTACACAGTGAGTTCCAGGACTGCCAGGGCTACACAAAGAAACCCTGTCTGGGGTGAGGGGGAAGAGATGCGGCCTTGCTGGAAGAAGTATGTCATTGGAGGCTGACTTTGAAGTTTCAAAAGACTCCCATGATCTCCATTTAGCTCTCTCTGCCTCATGTTTGTGGATCAAGATGTAAACTCTCAACTACTGCTCCAGGGCCATGTCTACCTGCTGCTACCATGATGGTCATGGACCCTGACCCTGTGAAACTGTAAGCCCCAAATAAACTCTTCTATAAGTTCCTTGGTCTTGGTGTCTTATCACACCAGTAATAAAGCAACGAAGACACCTCTGTAGATGGATTTTTCTTTGGGCCAGTAGCTCATAATGACATGGAGACTTATTAATTATGAGAGCTCAGCCTTAGCTTAGCTTGTTCCTAACTAGTTCTTATAACTTAAATTAACCTACATTTTTTAATCTATGTTCTTTTACATGGCTCAGTTACCTTTACTCTATACTGCCCGTCCTGCTTCCTCTCTGCCTGGAAGTCCCAGAAATCCTGTCTACCTATTGGCCATTCAGCTTTTTATTACACCAATCACCGCGATACATCTTCACAGTGTACAAATATCCCACCACAATCTTGTGCGACATTTCCCTGTGTTTTCCACCTATTACCATATTTGTTCTTATGAGGATAGCATCATTGAGCTCATCTTACAGATAAAAAAACTTAAGACTTACCCAGGGAATAGAGCTTGCAACTTGTAGAGTTGGATTTTGAACTCTCCTCAACCCCCAAACCGTTACCCAAGTCCTCAGATAAGCCAGAGCTCATTGTCTAACGCTGACAGTCAAGCGGGCAGGATGTACCAGAAGCAGTGACAGCCCAGGCAGCATCTGATCAAAACTGTAAAACTTATGGTTGACAACAAATAATGGTACATTTTGAAGGAGATGGTAGAAAGGGTTTTAAATGTTCCCAACAGAAAGAAATGGTAAACAGCATGAGAAGTGACCCACTATCCCAGGCTGAATACAAGCACTCAAATATCACACTGTACCTCATAAATATGTGCAGTTATTTTGTGCAAATGAAAACACTTAAAAAAAAAACTTATAGGATTTATTCCAGGGGGGTCTAGAGATACTCAGCCTTGATCTTATTGCTCTGTACACCCAGTGGATATAGAGACGTTTCCCTGCCCAGGGTACCAACCAATCACTCCAGGTAAGGCTTCCTAAGCACCTTACAGGAGGCTGCTGGTCTCTGGCCACTTCTTTAGCCAGACCGGGCTCCCTCCATTCCTAGAGCACAGGCCAACCACAGCCACATGGTAATTCGTCCCCATGCTGTTGACTCCTTGACGACTCACTGGGCCTGCAATGCCAAGACCTGACCCCAATCATTCCTACCACGTTTTCAGTCCTGCGTCCGGGGCTTAGAGCTTGGCAGAAGTGAAATGCACAAGGTTTAAGGCCATACTGTCCACTGGACTGCCTCTGCTCACTCGACTCTAGAAACACTGGCTACTTCAGGGTGGAGTGTAGATATTCTAGAGCTCAGAAACCTTTGCCCACGGGTTGGAGGCAGGGGTGCAGCACAGAGCCTGTCTGCAGGGCTGATGCACACCATTCAGAAAATTCCTTATAAGGTAGAGAGAGGCACCCCACCATGTGGCCAGGTAGGAGTTGAATACCCCCTCCCAAGAGCCTGTCTGAGCCTTATAGCCCTGAGGCCAGATCTGCCCAGGAAGGAGCAGACAAAGCTTATCCCCTAATTCACACAGAGGTGCTGATGGCCCCACTGACACCAAAGTGCCACTAAACCTCACTGAAAAAAGGATTGGGTGGAGTGCAGCCTCTTTCAGCTGCAGCAGGAAGAGCTCCAGTGGACACCCATCCCTTCCAGCACCTTCCATCTCTGTCCACTATTCCTACAGTTCTCTGCTCTCCCCATTGGCCCACAGCCATCCCCATGGACCCCTGGTGCTGCCCTGCCCTCCAGGAGTCTGCTCTCCCTCTTCCCTTGGTGGGGGTTATAATTATATTTATTTATTTTTAAATTGTGGTAAAAGACAGCTGAAGAGATGGCTCAGTGAATAAGACCACCTAACGCTTTCCCAGAGGACCCAGGCTCAGTTTCCAGCTCCCGAGTCAGGTGGTTCACAATGGTCAGTAACTCCGGCTCCAGAGGATCTAACACCTTCTTGGGTCTCCATCAACATGTGCACATACAGCAGACACTTAGACACAGACACAGACACAGACACAGACACAGACACAGACACACACACACACACACACACACACACATATAAATACAAATGAACAAATACAAACATATACAGCAATATAGCATAAAATTTACTGCTTTTAAAAAATATACCACTTTAACCAGTTTCTTCTTTGCTTTTCATTTTATTTATTTATATATATATTTTTTGCAGAATGGAAGTCAGAGCTTGCAATGTACATCTCAGTGGCATTAAGCATGTCCCCAATGCTTTGTAGCTGTCAGCCCTGCCCATCTCCAGAACTTCTGTTCATGCTCTGAAACTGAACTTGGTGACCATTAAACAGCCAGGTCTACTCCCCTCTGGCCTGCTCCTGGCCATCTTCACTTTCTCTACAGTCTCTATAACTGAACCAGTCTGGTACCATATGTGGGGGGATCATGTAGTCTGTGTGCCCCCTTCTGTGCCTGGCTTCTTTTGCTTAGCACGATGTCCTCAAGGTGCATCTGTATTGTAGCACATATCAGAACTGTCTCACTTTGTGATGGTTAAATAGGATTCTGTGAACTGTCCATGTTGCCGTTAGACCCTAAATTAAGCTGTAAGCCCCACCTGCCCAAGGACCAGGTACCTTTCTGAGATTCTGGGAGTTGTAGTTCTTGGAAAATAACCACAAAGCCTCATGGGAAAGTACAGTGGCCTATGGGTTTTGTCCAGATAAGCTCCACCAACACTAGGCTAGTCACCTTTCCAGATGATGGTCTGACCAAATTCCATCATGGTCAGTATTTAAAATTTTAATAAAAGCTTGCTTAAATTCAGTCAAAATGGTGGAACTGTTTTTTCTGGCGAATTTCAGGATTAATGCTAATGCCTATCTGACATTCATCTCTTTATCGTACTTGAGTTTGTCTGCTGCTGTGAATATGGATACCATTTGCTGTTTTTCCTCTTGTGGAAGAATATTATGTTGCACAAGTTGTCCTCCGATTTCTGGGCTCAAGCAATCCTCCTGCCTTGGCCTCTTGAGTAGCTGGGATTCCGGAGGTATAGCATCGAGCTCTGATCCTATTTCCTAGCATCTTCAGCCGCTCTTTCTCCTTGGACTAGAAACCCCCCCACACACACTCACTCTAGATCTGCAAAGCATTTTTCCAGAACCTTCCTAGTTTCAAAAATTCTTTCCCTTGTGATTCTCACAAAGAATATAAACGTCGCAAAAATCCCAATAGATTTTCTCTCTCTTCAATCTAGATAAGCTATGCACGTGCTTTGTCAGAGCGTGTTTTTTATACTCAGAAACGGCATCACTTTAAAACTCTCTCCCCTACTCGGTCAAAAAAAGACGCTCAGCTGTGGCCTTCCAGGTGCCATCTCTGTCCTTCCGTTTCCTGCCAACCCTCTCTGAATGTTCCGCTCTCCTCTGTTCCCGCACCCCCTGCCACTTTCTTAATGTCCTGCAATCTGGCTTCCAGAGCAACTAGCTCAGTCTGCTCCTGCAAGGTCACCGGGAGCTTCTGCTTCAGCCAGCTCTGCCTGTTGTATGCCTGCGTTATCAAATAGATGCTTCCTGTGGGAAGGTCCGGTACACAGGAGCCGTGAAAGGGTCACTCAGCGCACACCACCGGGGCCGCCGCTGGCACTTGGGTCTATTTCCTTCCAGTCTTTTTTCCTCGTTCTAAAAGCTTTCTCACTTTCCACCATCCTCATCTTTTTCTGATCCTTCGGGTCCCCGATGTGACTGAATATTTACTCCTGTGCAGTCTCTATCGGTTCCCTTCACCAGCTATTTTCTCACCGATCCATGCTAGGGCTTGGATGGCCCTTGAGTTGAGATTCCTAAGAAAGCCAGGGCCTCTTCGCCAAAGCCAAATAGCAACAGGGTACGCCGTTGTCAGAAACCAGGGATACAGTTCAGGCAGGGAACTCATGCCAGCAAACCTTGAAGCAAACAGTCCTGGTGTCCTGACTCTCTCATCCTCTCCACCCTCCTTCAGACACGAGTCTTCCCGGCCTCCTTTGCAGGTCGTCCTCTATCACGCTGTCACTCAAGCCTCTGCTCCTCCCAGGCTCCTCCCTGCATGCTGTTCCCCCTTCAAGCACACAGTCACTGCCTAAGTAGACAATGGCCCCTTTGCTTGCCTGGGTCCTATCTAGCCTGTTTCTTAGGGGCAAAGGCCCTTCCTAAGCCCAACGGAAAACCCAGTAGCCAGCCCAGATCCAGAAAGCAGAGCTGATCTCAAACTCCCCACCAGACCAAGAAAGAGGCCATGAAACCGCAGGCCTGGAGGACCCTGACCCCCAGTTCTTTCTATGGCACCATTGTGGGACCACATCTGCCTAGCAGTGAGATAATTGTTTATGGTGCACAGCCTGGGGGCTGCAGACCTCTAAACATAAAGGAACAACTCAGAACTGGCAGGGACGGTGATGAAGGCAGAGGTGTGACTACAGTTGCTTCAGGGCCTGGCACCTTGAGTGGGTGAGCCTCTCTGCTGCGTCACCCAACTCGCCGACAGAAACACTATCCCGTGACTCACCCAACCTTCCAGGCTGTAACTCCACAACCCCTGCTCTGAAACTTCACCTGGGAATCCCTTCCTTCAATTCCACTCAGTCTCCCTGCCCCAAACATTGAATCACAAAGGGCAGCCAGAGAGTTGGAAGAGGGAGGCCCAGGTAGGAGGAGAACAAGAAAGGCTAATAGGAGAAGAGGTGTCTGAGCTCAGCCTTGGGGTGGATATACTTCAAAGTAGAAACACACACACACACACACACACACACACACACACACACACACAGGAAACAGCAGGGACTGAGTTAGTATGCAGCACAGGAAAGCAGCTAACCCTCAGTAGCTTTCCGGCTTACACCTCTTGGACTCTAAGGATACTTTTAGGTTGACCCCAGAGACACTTCCCAGAATTCCCTCCTACAGAAGACTGGCTCTAGCAAGCACATGTGGCAATGCATGGGGCAGGGGAAATTCTGGGGCCCTGGACTTTGAAGACAGAGCAAACCCAGGTGGAAATCCTGGCTCCGCCTCTTTTAAGTGTTGGTCCTAATACTTGCTCTAGGCATGTCTGTTTCCCCATCTGTAAAATGGATCACAATAGCTTGGGAAGTTGTTGGTGTTGTTGTGTGTGTAGCAGCTGCTCCATAAATGCTCAATAAACAGCACCAACCTCATTATTAGCACTGTTTTGAGAACTACCACTTGACACATAAACAGCCCCAGGGAAACAGGCAGCGGAGGGACACTGTCAGATTTCTCCACCCTCATCGTCTGGCTCCAGTCTTCCTCCATCATCCTGTTTGGGATGGGATGAGGTGGAACCAGACAACCCAGGCCACGGGTGAGCAAAGAATTACAATCCAGTGTTCCCACCTGGAAGGCAGCGCTAGTCACTTGTATCCTGTGGGGTTGCTGGAAAGCTTCATGGTGCCCTCCAGTGTTACAGCTCCCGCTGGCACACCTAGGGTGATGGATGTCCCACAAATTCTTCTTCCACTGTCCCAGGCCCCCATGTGGGGTCCAGGGCTGGGCTGTGGGTCTGAGTTGTGCTGGGTGAGGGTGGGGGGTGGGTAGAGGTAAGACCAAGAGATGCATGCATAAATAACTAGTCCTGGTCTCCTACCCTTTAATCATGGAGTTGCTCTTCCCTGGCCACCTTCCAGCGATCCGCCCACTCTCTTCCCCGAGGAGCACCGGTGCAGGGAGCATGTCTGCTTCACATGGCATGCTTCTAATCGATCCCAGGAACCCAGGGTGGGGGGCTGCCTTCCCAGCTGACTCACCCTGTGTCCAACATCCCCCACCCCACGCAGCTCCCCCAATCATAGAATTGTCTTTACCCTCTCTACTGTCACCGGGTTCTCCAACCTGACCTGCCCCTAAGCCCTGCCAAGTTGGAAAAGGGGGTCTGACAGAACAGTGTCCTCTCCTGACTGACCATTCGTACAGTCCAGAGCATCAGTCCCCAAGGCCTGATAGTTCCAAGAGTTCTCATGGGACAATGGAAACCTAATATTAGAAAGTGAGCCGGTCTCAGAAAATCCAGGACATGTGTTTGCCATGTTGGTTAGCAGCCCCTCACCCCCCCCTGCAGGCGAACCTCTCTTTATTCAAGGCGGAGTATTCCTTAGGGATCAAGGGTGAGAAGTATGTTGGGGGCGGGGAGAGGGATTGCATATGAAATCACATTTGGCAACTTGAGTCATATTTTAATGCACTAATGGAGTTGGCTTCTTGAAGAAAAGAGCCAGTGAGTCTTTCTCATATGGGAATGGATTCATATGGGAAAGCATTCCAAAGAACGAGCTATTTTTAGATTTGGATATACTGGATTTGCTTAAACTGAGGCACACCGGTGTTCAGTTTGCAACCTTTTTTGTTTGAGGTCTCTCTCCCTGGGTTTCAACCACCAGTTCTGTCTTTCTCTTTCCTCCAGTGAAAGTAAGGCGGGTGGCATGGAGCCTCTATTTCCCACCACATGACCTTAGTTACACCAGTGGCTCTGGGTTGCCGTGTGGTGGAGTCGGAAAGACGTGAGTTGGTGTGTGAGCGTCAGTGATATTTTCCCTCAATAGACTGGATGAGAACATCAAACCAGGTCACAGGAGTGATGGGGTCATGAGATTCCCTTCCCAGAAGTTTTTTTTTTTTTTGAGACAGGGTGTCTCTGTGTAGTCCTGGCTGTCCTGGCTGTCGCTCTGTAGACCAGGCTGGCCTCAAACTCACAGAGATCTGCCTCGCTCTGCCTCCCAAGTGCTGGGATTAAAGGAGTGTGCCACCACCGCCCGGCTCCCCAGAAGTTCTTAAAAACAACATCTGCCAGCTTGAGGAGAGCACGTGCCCACTTCCAGCGTCTCATTGGGTTTGCAAACTAAACACAATGTGCTTTTGTAAATCATCTTCAGCAGGGCTTCCCCTGTCCCGGATGAGCTCCCCTCCTGAGCTTTACACACTGAGCTCTAGCAGACAGCTGGGCTGGAGGGCAAAGGAGAGCAAGTCACCTTTGCCAGAACCGCAGAGAATTGTCCAAGCACACCTACCCTGTGCCACTCTTGGAACTCATAGATCCTATTAGCAAGCCCTGCACCTCCAGTTCCTTCCGGATGTGTGGAGAAACTGAGGCCAAGAGAGGTATCACTTACTTGGAGTCACATGGCTCCTTCAAGATATAACTGGGTCCCCCTCCCCCACTCCCTCTGGAGGGCTGCATATCTGGCCACATGAAAAGCCTCCATTCTGTCTGGGCATGGATTGTGTCCCTCATTAGTCCACGCCCAGAGCTCTGAGTAAGTGGTGTTGGCTGACGGCTGACAGCATTCTTCACAAAGAAAGACAATTTGAAAAGAGCTCTGGAAGCTCCTGGCTTCCCATCCTTGTCTTTGGGAGGCAGTGTGCAGCAAAGAAGGAGTCCACCTGTGGCTAAGAAACTTGGGTTTTGATGGAGTGGGGCACTCCTGTGCACAAAGAACCTGGCACACAGCAGATGTTGTAGTGGGGCCCATTTCTGGAATGTTAGTCCTGATTCTGCTACCATGTGTCCTCGAATAAGTCAAACAATGTCTCAGGGTCTCAGCTATCTGGGGCATAGGACTAATCCTGCCTCTTAGCCTCAGGGGAGTCAGTTCTCATAGAGACCTCACAGGGTTTCAAGGATACTTAAGAGACGAATTTACTACAAGCTTAAGAACAAGGAGGAACAGGGCGGGGGTGCGGTGGAGAGATACTTCCGTGGTTAAGAACTTGTACCATTCTTTCAGAGGACCAGTTCAGTGTCTAGCACCCAGGTCAGGCAACCCACAACTGCCCATTACAGTCTCTGTAACTGCTTTCAGAGTTCTGCGGCACTGGACAGCCCTGTAACCCTCAGTGAGAAATGTGATGATAGCACTCAGGGCTCAGAAAATGAAGGTTCCCACCCCTCACGTTTCAGGTGCTCCCACTCTCAAGCTCCAGGTGCTCCCACCCCATTTTGATAGACGAGTCCTGTGGCTTGTTTCTTTCTTTTCCATCATCTGTGGCGACAGAGTTCCGGGTCCAAGGAGGTCTTGCATGGCTGAGTGGCTGTGAAGGACAATCTGAGGTCTGGGTTTCTGGAGGCATCCAGGGTGGGGCATGTTGCAAGAAGAGCAGCTGGGCCCAGGCTGTAGGTGCTGACAGAGCAGAGGGTCTGCCCTCCCCCTTCCTGAGTGACAGCAGCAGGTCCCGGCCAAGTGGCCTGATGGGGTTGTCAGGTCTCTTCAGCCACCATAAGGTCCCGGAAATACCAGGGCTGGGAGGGGCCATGGGGGGGGGGGGAGGACAGAGGCTAACCTATCATTTGAGTCTCTGCCAGAGTATCTTTCAAGTCTTGGCCACACTGGCTGCCTTGCCTAGCACCCACTGCTGCTACCAGACCCCGGCCTCTGCCCCAGCCGAGCCCTGAACTTCCATTCCTATCAAGCTCCAACACCATACTCAGAAAGACTTTGTGTTTTTCAAATTAATGCAATTAAGAGCATTAAAGTTTGTGAACGATAGAGTTTTTCATTTTCTTTTATTTGATTAGAGAAATTCCCACCGCACAGTTCCTCCAAATGAAACCCAGACCTGAGGCCCATTGTTCCGAGGGCTTCCATGAGAATGTGTTACCTTTCAATCTCACACACTAATGTGTTTAGCGTTACAGTCCCCCCCGGGCGGCTGCAGGAAGGGTCTGGAGCCTTGATTAAAGGGGCCTTTGCTGGGCAGGAATGTGGGCTTCTCCACCCGGGAGTCACAGGGGCTGGGTGCTTGCTAGGCAGAGCCTCTGCTCAGATGGCCAGCAGGGGACTCAGATCCATGGCAGCTGGGCCTGAGTGTAATTAGGCCTTTCCCCATTCACTGCTGCACGTCCTCTGAGCCTCCTGCACCACCCTTAGCCCTGGCACGTTTACAGGCCTACAACACAACACTGCACGCACACACACACACACACACCTCTGTCCCATTTCTGTCTCGGTTTTGTTGTCCTTCCCTCTGTTCTTTCTCTCCTTTCTTCTTCCCACCTTCCGGTCCCCAGTTGCCATCTGGGTCTCGTGGCGCAGAGAAATCACACTGCACCTCCCTCAGCTGGGCCGGTGCCTGAGCTCCAAGGTAAAGAACAGAATTAGAGTCAAAGCTAAAACTGATTAGAGGACCATGTAAGGAAGGCCTGGGAAAGGGAGGACGGTGGGTCATAACCCCTGTTAAAAATCTTGACTAGTGCCAAATTTAAACAGGATGTTGAGTCGACACCTTCCTGCCCCAAATCACCAAAGGCTCAGGCTTAGCACTAGGAGGCCAGGTTATTTCCTGTGTGTGTGTGTGTGTGTGTGTGTGTGTGTGTGTGTGTGTGTAGTCTAGGCCAGTGTCCTGGTACAGAACGCTGGTAGCATTTCCCTGTCTGATAGCTTCATATCTTTAACAGCCCAAGCCAGGATCCTACAATATACTGCAGAGACCTGGCCAAAATGATACAAGATTAGAAGACAGACTTCTGAGCTGGAACTCAAATGAAAACCAAGCCCGTGGACTCTCAGAGGCAGCTTGGCTACACCGGGTCCCAAGGAGTTGGGAAGAGCTTCGGGGAAACGTGATACATACTTATCCCACTCCCCAGCTCCTTGGCCTGTGGCATTTCTGGATACCTCCTGATCAGTCCTCAAAACTCTAGAGACCACATGGGCACAGCTTTGATCCAGCACTTGAGGCGGAGGGAGGCGGATCTCTGTGAGTTCCAAGCCAGCCAGACTCACACAGTGAGACTCTGTCTCCAAAAAAAAAAAAAAGATCGGGGATGGTGGCAGTGGAGGACCAAGGTGGGCTTTCCTTTGCTATCTCCTTCCGGCTTCTGCAGCCCCTTCGCTGATGGTTCGCCTGCGCCTGCGTGAACCACAAGCAATCAGCATGCCTGCGTGTGCTGTTTAAGAGGGCTGCCCCCTGTGGAGACACAAGAGGGGAACCAGGAAAGCTTTGGGTTAGAGAAGAGGGAAGCCAGTTTGAAGCTACAGCTGGAGAATGGGCAGATGTGAGGAGGACCGGAAGCCCGGTTCTGCCTGGTCATGCCCCGCCCCTTTCTATCTGGAGCCGCTGCCTCAGTCTTCCCGGAAGAACAGCAGCACACACAGGAGGCTGGGAAAGTTGGGGGACCGGTTTACGAGTCTAAGTGCAGGAGTTCAGTCTTTGTGCTCCACGCAGACACTCACTCGGGCAATACTTGGCCGATGAGATCAATCCACCTACACCTTTAAGTTGTTCTCGCTCACACAGGGCCCAGAAGGTCTAAGCCTTGGACCAGGACCAGGGTTCTGCCACAAACATCTGCCAGGGCCAACAGCCCTTGGGGAGCAGATACATAATGTAAACTGCGTTTGGATGGAGGAGTCGGAGAAGGCGGAGTGAGGGATCTGGATAGCAGAGGAAACTGCGCAGGAATTTGGCTTCGGCCTGCCCTGAGCCTTCTTAGACAATCACCTTAATGTGAGTACCTCTCGGTTTCCCATGCTTCAGGAGGGCTGGGGAAGGGTGGATGATCCCCAAGGTGAACAACCCAGAGACTGTCTGATTGTTTCCTCGGGCCTTGCCAACTGGCCTTTATTCCCGCCCTCCCCCCACCCCACCCCCCCACCCCCCCACCGCTGGGAAACTTGCTTGCCTAAGCAGGACTTTCTTCAGCTATTTTTCAAACTTTACTCATGATTTCCAACCACGAGCAATCCTTCCCCAAGATGACCAAGCCTGGCTTTTGCCTAGTTTCTCATCAAAGCACCCAGACAAAGATCGCGGGGCAGGATGCGGGTTTGCCAAGACAGTACCGGGGCAGGGCAGCATTTTGCAGGGTCTGAGCTAGCTGTGGACAAGACTCAGGGTCAAGAACTGCCCGAGAAAGTTCTAGCTTCAGGAGTGCCAACTACTGTCCTCTCTGACGTCCTCCACAGGCACAACCGTACAAGCCCAAAACTCCAGTGGTCCATTGGTAGGAGAGAGGGTGAGCCTGAGTGTATCTGATTGAGGGAGGGGTGGTAACTGCAGTTTCTGGATCTCCCCACCCCCAGCACCCATATGCCTGTAGAGTTGCCTACATGGGCCCCAGGAGACCGAGAGGGAAAGGCCTGCTATCCTGGCCGGTACTCATCACGCACCCATCTAACTCACCGTCCAAGAGGCTGCAGAAGGATTCTTCTCTGGGTTTCAATTTTCACAGCAATGAACCATTTTATCTCAGAACGCGGGGGTGGGGGTGAATGAATTCCCTTTCCGTAATGCAGATGGACTAAATCCCCTTTGCTTGCTTTCTTGCTTGAAAAAGAAAATTCAAAAGCTGTTGCCATTTGTGCTCTTGGACGGTGCCTGATAAGGCTGAGCTGCTTGGCTCGGTGCAGAGTCTCGGCCTGGCTTTGAATTTGATGGGGGCTCGAAGGCCTGGAGCAGGCCAGTGAACAGCCTGACTCAGGCGGGGAAGGGTCTGAGAAGGACCCTGGAACTTCCGGGTATCCTCAGGAAGACTTTCAGAAAAGCCTGTCCTGAACTTGCCCTGACTTGCTGTCCTAATCCACCCACGCCCACTCGGAGCCTGGGTCAGTCCATCGCGGGCGCTCACAGCCAGCCCATCACAGCCCGGACTGAGCACGGACTGAGCCGGGCATCACCTGGGTTCTCTCACTGGAGAGCCATTTTACAGGTTGGAGACAGGAGACCCGAGTGTTTAATCTTTTAGACAGCACAGCTAAGGCCAACGAGTTGGCTCAACAAGAAAAGGCCCATGCTGCCAAGCCGCATGACCGGAGTTCAATCCCCGGAATACACAACAACTCCCACAGGTTGCCCTCTGACCCCCCCACACCCCCCCCTCCCAACGCACTGTGACGTGCCCCTCCCCCAACTGTACTTCCCACACATAAACGTAGATCACATGGGATTTGAACTCCTGCTTCCGTTGAGCCTGTGTTCTTCATTCTAAGTGAGGCCCTTCCTGATTTGGGTTCCCAGCTAACCCCAACCAGGCTTCTTTGCCCTCCTGCCACACTCCTCCCCCTTACCTCCAAGCTCTGACACTCAGCACTGAGCAGCGTGCCAAATGAGACTTTCCAATGCTAAGCTCCCTTGGCCTTCTGTTTGCCTCAGTGGTTCTTAAGTGTGTCCCCAGATCGACAGCATCACATCCCACCTCAGCCAGACCTGCTGAATCAGAAACTCTGGCTGGGCACAGGGCCCGGCACTCAGCTTTAACAAGGGTTCCTCTGGTTGTGATACATGACAAGCTTGAAAAGCACTGGCTGCTTCTTGCTTCTTTAGACCAAACAAACCATGATGACAACTGAGGGCAACCTTGGCTCTTGCCATGGTCTTTGTCTCCTGAGCCAGCTCATCAGGTGTGTTATGAAGAGACCCTGAGTGGCTGATAATGAAATAATGCGGCTGTTTGGGCTTCCTTGTTGTTTTTCACTCTGTTACTTTAGTATTATTCTAGTTCAGGGGCAGCTGACAGAAGAGGCCATTGTCACATGGACATTATCAGCACTCCAACAGTTCCAATGGCTTAGTCAGAAAAAAAAAATCATCTAGGGGTTGGAGAGATGGCCCAGGGGTTAAGCGCACTTGCTGCTCTTCAAGACAACCCTGGTTCACTTCCCAGCACCTATATCGGGTAGGTCATTATGCAGCCTTAACTCCAGTTCCAGGGATCCTGACACACTCTTCTAGCTTCCGCAGGCTCTGGCAGCACACACATATATGCCTGCACTCTCATGCATGCATAAAATAAGAATTGATATTTTTTCAGTCCCCTGGTTTGGAGGGAATAAATCACCTGGGACCATGTCAGTTCTTGAAATGTCTTAACAGCCCAACCCAGGAAATGAGTTCCTAAACACATTTGTCCTGACAGTGAATTCTGACCTTACTAACGAGCCCTCTAACTCTAATTATGGAATTGTCTACCTTTCTCTTTAACTCTGTCCATTTTTGTTCCATGTATTTGAAACACTTTATTCGTTGCATATATGAGTATGATTGTTTTCCTCTGCCATTATTTTCAACTTGTGTCTTTAGATTTGAATTACATCTCCTGTAGACTGCAAATAATTAAGTCTTTTTAAAAAATCTCATCTGACAATCTCTGCCTTTTAATTGGAATGTTTAGTCCATTAACATTTAATGTAATTATTGATATGGTTGAATTTAGTTTTATTTTGCCCCTCTGTTTTTTATTTCTCTATCCTTCCTTCCCTGCCTTCTTTTGGAATTTTAAAATTCCATTTAAATTTATCTATTGGGTTTGTAGCTATACCTCTCTGCATTAATTCTTTAATGATTGCCCCAGGGATTACAATGCATCCTTAACTTTTCACAGTCCACTTAGAGTTACTATTTCAAGTAAAACATAGAAACTTTGTAACCACAGATGTCCATTACTCCCTGCCCCCTTCCTTCATGCTGTGAATATCATATGTATTACATCTACATAAATTATAAAACCCACATACAATGTTATAATTTTGTCTTAAACAGCCATGTGAATTTCAGAACAATTAAGGAGGCTTATTGCCAAAGGGAACCTCAAAATTAAGGGAATTTTCAGGAATCTGATTCTCATCATGGTTAGAAAAAGGAGCCTGGATCTTTCAATGATTGTTTGTCCTTTCCAGGTGAGGGTAATTTTAGGGCCACAGAAAGGAAGCACAGCTGGTTCATCTCTAACCCTGTCTTTGTTTCCCAGTTTACTGGAACCCCATTATCAGACCCGAAGTCATCTCCAGCGTATCCACAGGCCCTATGGCATAGACCTGATGCTGCCGGGCTTCTCTTTTGTCCAGGTTTCCTCTGCTTCTCTCACATGAAACCCTTGGTCTCATGTTTTTTTGACTGCTGTGTTTTCTTTTTCTGACCCTGTTATAAATCATGCAGCTAAGAGTTTGTCCCCAAGCATAATAGGTACACTGGTCAACTTTGCTAAATGAGTCCATGAATCCCAGACAGGCTGTCTGTTCCCTGAGAGGACAGTGGAGCACAAAGGGTAAGACGCTGGGAAGGGGAAGGAAGCTCCTTCCAGCAGTAGTGGTAGGAAATGGGTCCCAGGGCAGGGTGTTGTGTAATAGTCTCCTGCAAGATTGAAACATTCCATTCTGCAGAGAAGCTCTTTAAACAGGAAGATGAACAATTCAAAATAACTGCAGGAACTCTCTGAAACTGACCGGATTCACTAGGCCCCTCCCTGCCAGAGTGAGCAATCAAAGCTGACAGTCCCCCCTCGAGACAAGAGAGCCGAACTACAAAGACAACCGAGGCCAGACCAGCTGCCTGGAAGAAGCAGAAACCAGCTGAGATGCTGGAAGATGTTTAGATCAACTGAGTCACTTGGAAAGGATACTCTCCAACCTGTTAGGATGCCTTTAGGCTGTGCAGTGTGCTCCAGGTTCCCAGCTTCGTGAGCTGTCACCCATGCTGGGGTGGACTTTGGTGACACTGCTGTCTGTGAGTCATTTCTGGCCCTGTTAGTAACCCCTCACCCACATTCCTGTAAGTGACCCCAATAAAACTCATTGGTTCACCAGGCTGGACTTTGGTCTGTCGTGAGATTTCTCTCTGGAGTGAGTAGACGTTGAGTGTTGCATCTCCCCAGGAAAAGTCTTGTCACAGAACACAGGGCTCTAGCCGAACCATCACTGGGGGACCCCAGAAAGCTGGAGTCAACTCTGATGGAATGGAAATGTGAGGCTTGAGATTGTAATGGCTGCGAAGGGAGGGGAGGGCCAGGCCAGGGTATGTGGGTATGTGGGTGAGACCCGGATTTTCAGCTGGTGTGTACCTGGAGGAAGTGAGCCCTGGGCCACCCAGAGCTGCTGATGCTGCAGCCTGGAGACCTGAAGCTTTGTGGAGAAGCCATTAGTCGGGTGATGGAAAGAATGAAAAGTTGCCTGATTCAGGATCTGCAAGGTCTGCCGGCCCCACTGTAAGGGAGGCAAAAATACATCTGGGTTTTTCTGGGGCACACCCCGGGGCTGACCAGAAAAGGACCTTCATCCCAGAATAAAGGGGCCTGTGAGTGGAGTTTCCCCTAAGTGTCAGAGGAAGAAGGGTGGCATCCAGGGGTCAGGACAGGGAGAGGCTGGCAGGACTGGAAGGAGGCGAAACTGGGGGATCCCCTGAGTCATGCCTTCCCTCACCTGTGCCCAGCCAAGTGAATACCATGAGACCTGCAATACCTAACTTCATATGGAATGTGATAATCAATACTGGGGCAGAGTTTTGCTTGAGGTTTGTAGAAAACTTTGTAGGAGGGAGCTGCAATAGGAACAAGCCATGGCACGTTTCAGCCCATAGGAGCAAGTTAGCCGCTGTGCGGGGTACTGCCAGCTACAGTGAAGGCTTCGCCTGTCCAAGTGGTGGGAATTAAGCAAATCTCCCAGTGAGACTGGACCTGTTGTAATAACCTGAAGTGTTTGGGCCCATGCCAGGAAGGGATGAGAAGGTACCGCTGCTAACAAAATCCCCAAGACAGGCTGGCCACTAGTGACATTCGGTGACCTAAGGTGGCCACTACATCTCAGGGCACCGTGGGGTTTCCAGGTCACTGGAATTTTCACATTTTACACTTTTTACATTTTACAGAACACTGTGCTCTTCTTTGCACTGAGCTTCTTTCAGACACTGTATGGACAGTGTGATCACAAAATAGACAATGCTGTGCCTCTCATTCAGTTTCCGGGGCTCAAGCCAAGAAGCATGCGAACCCCTCCTCTGCCTCCTTTTCCTCCAAAGAAACCCCAGAGAACCGGAAATGCACTCGACTCCCCAACCCCTACCCACCTCAGCTCTTACCTACAACTGACATGACCACCATTCCCAGCTGGCCAAGGGCCTCGACACACTGGACCTTCAAAGAATTCAAAGTAGATTCTTCCCCTTAGAAAGCCTGGAATCGGGACTGTAGAGACCACTGTCCCAAGCCGTCTCTCCCAGATGGCTTCTCAGCTTCTGGGCAGATGTGCAAGTTCATTCCCCCTGCCCCCTAGAGAAGAAAGCAGTCTCCTCCCAGGTCCTCACAGCAGTGTCAGCAGTGTGGCTCCTGTTCACACTCAGCAGGGCAGCATGTCCCTTTCCTGGAACCATCTGCCTGGACACTTAGATGTTTCTTGGTAGGGCCAGCTACTGGACAGTCCTCGGTGGGAACTTTATAACAAAGGAATTTTGGGGTGTCTAGTGAATGGCCAAGTCGCAGGAATTGCCGGCTAGGGCTGTACTAAACAACTAAAGCAAGCATTCTGCCTAATTACAGGTGTGTGGCACGGCTGTCTTTCTAGTTGGAGCTGCCCATGCCTGCTCCCGAAGGCAGGGCCAGGGGAGCCTGTGTGCTGCTCCTGGAGCCCAAGGCCTCGGCTTCTCCATATTGCCTGTTTCTGGTTTCCTCCCTTGCCCAAGTTGCCAGGACCTAAAACGGCGTCTCTGGCTGCTGATCACCTGGTGGCTAGGCGGTAGTACCCGGCTGCAGGGTGGGCACAGGGTTGCACCGAGCTCCCCAGAGCCCCTCTCTGCTGCCAGGCTCCAGCCGGCTCCTTTGCCCAGCTCTCAACACATCCCCTTGGCAGCCAGCACCAGTCGGTGCCCCCTCTCCAGGCTTGGGAAGACATTACCTCCTTGAGGTCCTGGTACTTACACCTCGGCTGAGAGACCAGATCGCTGCTGCACCAGCATCCTTCAGCCAGGCGTGGGGGTCACGCTGACAGCGGGCAGGTTGATGCCTGCCTACTGACAGGCAGAGGCTAACTCAGTCCTTTCCCATTACATATCATTGCTGTAATCTGTTCTGTGCCTCAAACGCTCTCTGATTCGTCTCCTGGGGTGGGGGTGGGGATCCTTCGGCAAAGTATACTACAGTGGCCATTACAACCATCCCCACCATAAGCTTCTGCCTCTGCTGGAAGTTTGATACTTAGCCAAATACTTACATTTTCAACAATTAAAATGATTAATAAGTCATCATCAAATGACCAGCATGGGCTTCGGCTCAACTCTCTGAGGGCTTTCCCAGGCCGTCGTAAGTGGCACCTGTGTCCACTGGCCGCACCGTAGAATGTGTCCCCTGCATCCAGAAGCCGTGTGTTTCCCATTGGGCACTGAATGTGCACCTTGCACCCCAGCACCGGGGACTTCCTGCATCTCCTCCCCATGGCTGTCATTGTGTCAGGACGCTCACGCACTCCCACACCCACACGTCACTGCATATGGATTAGTGGGTGACCCCTGAAGAAAAAGGAGCAAATCTGAGCTGGGGCAGCCAAGTGTGTGTTGGTGTGTGGAGGATGCCATCCCGGTGGATGCTACGCTGGATCCTACACACGGGCTGTGTGCAGGACAGCAGGCAAAGGGAGCTGGAACGCAGGCTTTGATAGTCACTTCCGAGAGGGTCGGGCTCAGTGCCCCCCACCAATGAAGGGGTAGAAGTGCCAGGATTTGAACTCAGGTCTCCTTACATCCCAGCCTCAGAGAGAATGACACCCCCCCCCCCCATCCACCCAGCCCTGGGAGTCCCTA
>CABHPP010118360.1:0-18301 GCA_902168425.1 Peromyscus attwateri
CGGAAGTAGCTTCATGAAGTTTTAATAGTACCAGAACAAAGAAAGTCAGAGATCAAGATACTTTTAAAACACATTGGCAAGAAATATCAGAGGTGGGTTATAGGCAGGCATAGAAACATTTTCCACAGGCCTCAGATGCTTTCTGGTAATATTTTTAACCTTCTGGTTGGTGGAAACTAGGGTTCTGTTAAATTAATAAATACAAAGAGTTTTTATTAGGTACTTGCAGGATATTAGGTCCTGCATAGAATTGGGCACAGAATAGCCATTTAGGGGGCTAAAAATAGCGCAAGATAAACTGTAATTAATTTTTGTACTTGCAACATTCCAACCTGTCCATTGCAATGAAGTTATAATCAGTTACTCAGCTTTGCAGCAGGGTCAGCAGAAGGTGTGATTTCTCTCTGGGAATTCTTCTTTACACTTTAATGTGATCACAGAACATCCACCATTCAATTTTATGAAAAACTAACTCTTGATAATTTAGATCCAGCACTCAGAGCTCCTACTTCAGGACTGGCCCATGGTTCTAAGATACATAGCTAGAGTGCCTGCCATCTTGGTACTTGATAGATTATTATAGATGAACTTCCAGAAAGGTGTGAACAGAGAGCCAATGAATTTGTAAGAGATCATAGCAGAAGGACTACAAGGGACAACCCAAGAAAGTTTTATTATTCTCTCTTCATTATCATTTATTCATTTTATAAAAGAAATCATCACATGCTAAGGGAGTATTCATGAATCCACAGATTGACAAGTTCCCTGAAGGGATCATTTGTGAGTGGGGAGCATTTGCTATACATTAAGAAGTTATGAATATTTGAAATCCCTTTCCTCAGATGGGTTGGACTAATGCATCCTGCTTCTTTAATGTACTCTGAGAGCCAGGGTACATAAATGATCACTCATTTATGGCAAGAAAAAAGTAAACCTCATGTTAAGAAACAAAAAGATACAATTGACAGTCTCATGTCTCCAGAAGAAATTAAATGGGGTTTTAGGGCTAGCTATTGTAATACAGTACTGAACAATTTTACAACGTGAGAGATTTCTTAATAAAATCTGAGTACTCTGTGAAAGCAGTGAAGTAGTACGTTAACATCCGGACTTCCTCGAGGATTAAAGCAGGAACAAAGTCAGAAATGCCTTTCATTGAATTTTTTTATTCTCTTCCACAAAAATTAATTACTCCTTGAACAGACCTTATGCAAATACGATGTATGTTTTTTTAATCCTACATAGCATCTTTTCAAAAATTAATTACAGCCAAGAGTTTCAATTCAAAAGGAAAAATGAAAGCAGTATGGGGAAATGGAGAGATAATGAAGTCATTTTTAAATTAATTGAAGCATTTGAATATTAACAGATCTTTCATAGACTTTAATTTCTGTTCAAATATAATTGTTTATTTGAGTATTCAGTATTTTTACTAAGTCTGATTTTGGATGCTGTAATGTGACAATTAATAATTTGGTACATATTTCTCTTCTTTAAAAATCTTTCAATTTGTTCAAGACAAACACAAAGGATTTTAAATAAGGAGTTTTCTTCAATTGAAGATAATAAACTTGAATGTATTTCATCCATTTGTGTGGGATCTTAAAGTCAGACAATGCATACTTCATATTCACTAATGAACTATTGAATCCTTCTAATGACTTTTACTGCTATAATGACAAACTTCTTGGAGGGGAAAAACCCTACAACAAAAAGGGTTGGAGGTTTAGTTCAGTGGTGCAACACTTGTTTAATTTGTGAACAATCCTTCTTTTCATCCCTACCATTACAAAAAAGGAAGGGAGAGCAAAAGAAAGGAGGGAGGGAAGGAAAGAAAGAAAGAAGAAAGGGAGGAATGGAGGAAGGGAGGAAGGAATGAAGGAAGGAAGGAAGAAAAAAAGAAAGAAAGGAAGGAAGGAAGGAAGAAAGAAAGAAAGAAAGAAAGAAAGAAAAAAGAAAGAAAGAAAGAAAGAATGGAAGAGCGAGCAAGCAGGTGTAGGGGATGCATCTTCCCTAGTTCTGGGTTTAATATCCCATTACTTCATACAATTGGGCATGGTAACACATGCCTATAATTCCAGCCCTTAGGAGATGAGGCATCTCCAAGTTCAAGGCTAGCCTGAGATACATGGGACTCAATCTCAAAAAAAAATAGTTCTGTATGAGACATAAGTACATACATACATGTATGTGCACACACACACACACACACACACACACACACACACACACACACTCCAACACCAGAAACAGCATGGTAGTAGTAATGAATCCAACTCTATCACTACTAGGCACAGTCAAAAGATCACAGTACACATGAATTTCTGAAGCTAATAAAATAACCCCTGGGGATGCATTGCTGAAATCAGGCTTTGTCAAACTTAAATTACTCCATATTGTGTAAAACACTGCTTTTTCTACTGTTCTTTGCCCTGGAATCTATATTTATCCAGCAACTTTTGACTCCATTTTGAGGATAAAAGATGACCCTGCTCTTGGGTAGATATGTGAATGGCTCCATTTGCCTGGCAACACCCACATATCACAGATAAATAAGTGACTTCTTCTTGGGAGCAGAAAGAGTGCCACTTATTGGGGTGAATTGAGGCTGTAGGGAAAGATTCACATCATATCAGGAAAACTATGCCCAGCAACTTGTTAGACAAACTCTCTTATCCAGACCCCATAAACAAGAGGACACTTTGCAGCACCTGTCATCTGATCACCTGATGGGCCTACATTAAGGAACCAACAGGCAGAGAAGCCCCTACTATCTCAGGGACTTCAGCTTGGCTCCTTCCCTATTGTTGATGTTGAACAAAGATACAAGTCTTACCTTGAAGGGGAAAAGGGTTAGTTTACTATGGAGCCAAATATGAGTGACTATGGCCTGTAAACACAGCTTTAGGTTACTCCAAATGTCTTGTCTCAATGAGGAAGCAAGTTGATAAAGTTTTTTATAGTAACAGAACAAAGAAAGCCATAAATTAAAACAGTTTTCAAATACACTGGTGGTTCCATCAGGTAAGTGGGTTAGAGCTAAGAGGAAAAACCCCCCGACTTAGATTTGGATGCTATGTGACAATATTCTTTGGTATTAACTAGGAGTCTGTTTGCACATTTCCAAGGATTAGTGTATGTTAATCATAGATTGTTAATTAAGTACAACTCACAGGTAGGCAAAGAATGGCTGTTTAAGGGGCTAAAGATATCTCAAGCTAAACAGTACTTAGACCCTGGACCTGCAACTGTCCTCATCCTCCACAACACTGCATTTCTCATCAATCAGCCTCTGCTGACACATCTTCTTCCTTAGAATTTATTCACACTGCTTACTCAAACTGCCATGGCCTGACCTGTTCACCAGGCTGGATCTGCTGTTTATGTACCTATCCTTCTGTGCAAGAATCTGGCCATGCCCTTTCTCCTCTGTGGCTGGATTTGCTTCAGCTCAATGCTGATTTTGTAGCCTAACTGGAGGGGAGCAGACTCAACTTCTGCAGCACCTCAACCTAGTTGGCTATCTCATTCCTACACACTCCTTTACATCCCTATCCCCTTCCCAGCTCTGGCTTTTCGGGACTCCTTTATATTCCTAGCCTCTTTAACTATTTATAGTCATTCTGTAATCTGTACATGTATCGTATAGGTATGCTTACTGTGTGACGTGCAATGTGTGATGTGTGTGATAATTAATGTTAACAATTAAGATAGGAATAAGTGAACTTTGCTTTGCTTCCTCAGCCATTCATGTCAAGAAAAAGTGGGAAATTATTATCAATGAAACCACCATACCTGGTGAATTTATTGTTGTCAGCAAATTCTGACATTGTGAAAATAAATGTGTTTCTCTCTGATAGAGTATGATTTCTGTAGAGAATTGCAGTTTCCACACCAATTTAGTAAATTTGAGCACAAAGCACCAATATCACATAACTTTTTGTTGTTGTGTCTCTGTGTATAATGCTTCTGTGTGTATGCACTTGTGTGGGGGGGGGTACATGGACACATGTGTGTGCATGCATGTGGAAGCCATATATTGATGTCAAGTGTCTTCCTTGATTGCTCTTCATCTCGTGTTTTATGACAGGGTCTCTCACTGAACCCAGGATTCACTGTTTGGCTAGACTGGCTGGGCAGTGAGTTCTGAGATCTGGTGGCTTCTACCCTTCTCTCTGCACTAGGGTTACCGACAGGCATGAACATGATATACTTTTTCATATATGTGCCAGGGATCCAACAAACACATGTTCTCGTGCTTGTGAGGCAGACACTTTCCTGAGTTGTCTCTTCAGCTCTCACTGAGCTTTTTATTGTAGACATGATGCCTGAATGTGTCCCCTAAGCAGATCGCTGTGTATGAGCTACAGTAACGTAATTATTCCTTGTTTTAACAATAACTCCCCAAATGGGTGGACAGAATTTCTAGAGGCCAAGAGGAGAATATTTTATTTAGAATGATTTTGCTATAAACCGATGTCTGCCCTAGGGCAGTCACTTGTGAAAGCTGTAATTTGTTGTATTTTCTGGTAATTTCCCTTTTTTAAAATGTATA
Organism: Peromyscus attwateri; assembly: GCA_902168425.1. Classification (NCBI taxonomy): domain Eukaryota; kingdom Metazoa; phylum Chordata; class Mammalia; order Rodentia; family Cricetidae; genus Peromyscus; species Peromyscus attwateri. The sequence continues at coordinate 4,556 of CABHPP010118360.1, forward strand.
AAATATTAATGTGAAATGAAAATAATGTAAAATTGATCAACTCATCTCCCAGCTAACACTACAACTAAAGACCTAAAGTGACACCAGACAAGTGAATAGCTCTTAGTAACATCATGTTGGTTACAGTCTTTACGAAATCTCTCAGAGGCTCTGCTCTTCTGGTTCTTATTCCTTTTTCTATTGTCTGCCCAACCCTCCTAATTTTGCTTACCACCTCTAGATCCAGTCTTATTCCTCACGTGTATTTGATTTTTTTTAATGTTAATCACTATGGACCTGGTCATTGTGCTCAAGGATTCCCACCCATATCTGGTTCCCAGGATTCCAAGACTGACAAGTCTTATAAATAGATTTAAAAAAAAAAGGTACTTATTTTTGATAGTGCAGAGCCCCTAAGTTGATAGAATAGTGCCTTCCATAGAAATCTGCTCTGACTTGCGCCATTTTCCCCCCGTTCAGGCAACCTTGTGTGTACACGTCTATGGAATTCCAAGGTTCAATTTATGAAGTGTCGTTTCATCTAAACTTCAAGAGAGACTCATGGCAGTTATGTCAGTTCTCATCTGTCTGTTTTAATCATATTCTTTATTCCTTCCCAAGCTTCTTATCCCTATGGAGCATCTCCAAATCCACAGCTCTGTTAAATGTGATTTATTGCCTGGGAAGCAAGTCCTAAGAGTCACATGTCAAGACCAGAAAAATGAAATGAAATGAAAATGAGCCCATTGTTTATTATAGCATCATTTGAACATCAGAATACAATACATGAACATTTACATATGTCTATATATAGTTATTTGTCTAAACCTACACAAAAACACACACATACACACACACACACACTTATAAGTGTTGATTTTAAGTATAAGTTTCAGGTGCTAAAAGTGTAATTGTGACATGTGCATTATTTAACTGAAATGGAAAATGTTGCAACTGTTAAAATGCATTTCAGCTTTTCTTCTCACTATGTCTCTTTATAAAATGTTTTGCCTCAATAACTGCCTACTGTTTAGTGGTTTTGGAAATCTTATATATTATCGAGGGAGTTGATTTTCTCTTTCTACTATGTAGGTACTGAGGAAAAAATTCAGGTTGTAAGACTTTGTGTCAACTACTGGTTGATACTGAACCATCTCACATGCCTAAGTCCTTTAAGCTTTTACTCAAAACCTTTATCTAGTTAAACATTTGATATCTCTATTTGATAGTTTAATAACCTTCAGTTCCAAAGGCATCAACTTGGGCTAAAATATAAATAAACTTTGCATACTAAATTGCAATCACCCAAAGCCTTTTCTTTCTTTCTTTTTTTTCAGACTCTGCTGCAGTGAATCATCTCTAGTGCAATACTGCATCCAACACAGGAAAAGAGGATGGCAACCTGCCTGTGCATTTGCACCACTCCCACCCAAAGTACAGCACACTTCCACCTAGGCTATACTATCCATTCCACAGTTTCCTTGCACTTCAAACAAAGGTAGAAACTAGAGGGGCTCACCAGAGTTTTAAAACTTTGGTCTAACAGTTTTGCTTTGCTTTTACCATGTGCCAAAAGTCAACTTTCATTCTGAGAAAACAGAGAGCACACTATTTATTTAGCCACTGACTATTGTTTTGTTCTTACTGTTGTTAATAATTTAAAACAGGGTCTATTATAACCCCAGTTGGCCACAGACTTACTTATGAGCCTGAGGATGACCGAGACATTCTGAAAGCAGGGATTACAACATTGAGCCACCCCATGGCTATGGCTGCTTCCCTTAAATCCAGGTTTGTGATCTTCTTCCTCACTGTGTATTCAACTCAACCTTCTGTGCCTTGTTTAGTTGCTCCCACCTGCCTCTTAGCTATCAGATTAAATTAGTTTTTTCCCTCAGGAAATCTTGACTTGTTATCACATCTGGGAATCTGAGGAAGGGCAGCCTGCTCTGTGTTTTCAGAGTACCTTGTATTTTTTTTTTTGACTGTTGACTAAAATTAAAAAGTTAGACAAATTATACTTAGCATCTTTATCTCAGGAAAAAAAAAAAGATTCAACAGTTGGATAGTGCTCATCCGAGGGAGCTTTATTCTATAACAAAGGTGATGTTTTTGTCTGTGCATGTGACACACATGCTTGTACACACACACAAACATATATTCAGGCATCCATGCATCCATACATCCATGCATCCATACATCTATCTATCTCTATAGCATCTATATAGTATTATGTAGCACTTTAATTATACATTTAGGCTACAATTTAAGTAATAGGGATTTGAAGTATAGAGGCAGATTTAGGTCAAATTTAACTAAACAGTATTTATCATAATGCTTTGTAATTTGCAGTGATAATTATGTATTTTTGTCAGTTCTAATTCCCCAAATCTTGCCTACTGACAGGCTTATGAACAAGCTTACCAAAGGTTATTAAGTGAGTGAATGAGTGCTTATAGATTCATATAGCTCCTTCTTTAAAGGAATATAGATAATTCATGAAATATAGATTTATTTTTACATCCATTTTCTTCTTGTAACCATGACGTGCATTACATGAGTTATTCTTTCAGCAGTTTTAAAACAGTACTCCACTGGGTCATAATTTATTTTTATTCTTTTATTCATATTTTATTTTATTAGTTAGTTTTAAAAGTGCAGTCAACCCCCAGACAATGTATGATAATAACCTGGAAATTTGGCTATGAGCGGTAACAAATTCACTTTCACTAATAGTAGGTGGCAAGACATAACTTCGTAGGGAACCAGTTACATCTATTTCTAGTTTGATTCTGAGAAGAATTGCAAATAGTAATTACATAGAAAGTTCTCTTCAGTATGTCCCTTTTGTATTTGTGTCTGAGGTAGAACATGACCTTGAAGGTAGCCAAGAGGAACAGTCCTTTCCTTAAGTGCTTGTTATATTAAATGGCATGTGTGTGGTTTTTTTTTTTTTTAACTTCTCTGCTCTCCCAGATGAAACCTGACCCAAGATTGTAGCAGTTTCTTAAGTTACTACTGCACAACCTCCACAAAAGGTATTAAGAAACCAAAAGAACAAACAAATCCTCTGAGGTTCCAGGAGTGATGGTTTATGACTACTCCTAAAGAAGTTCTGCTGAAAGATGGACCATACCCATCTTCAATGCCAGTGAGAATCATCTTTACAAAATCATTTTCACACTTCTTCCTGATTCTATACCTTGGGATCCATCTGATTTTAAGAGGCCTTGTAATTACAATGGACATATTCAGATAATTATTCATAATTGTTCCGGTATTTTAAGCTGATTTAATAACTTTCACTTCATGTGCAATGTTAAATGTTTTTACCATGTAAGGCAATGTATTAACACAATCCAAGGATCACTACACAGACATCTTGAGAACAAGCAGAAAAAGGGTCTGACTGATTCAGCCTACGGTACAAGATGTTTAGCCCTCAGTTTTATATAGAATATAATGCTAGAGCTATTATTTAATATAGTCTATGAACATTCCCCTTGACATAAGTCATTCCCCTTTCTTCTATGGGATAAAACCTAAATTGTGGGATGCAGCTAATTCATAGAATATAATTCAAAACAACATTGACAGATTTAAGTCCTATTGATGCTGCTAAAGTGAAATTGGCTTTGTAGCATAAAATGACTCATTTCACCTCAGCTTGGAGGATCATTTCTAGCTATCACTCATCTTCCAGTTAGTTTCTCAATATTTTTAAGAAGTCACTATAGGACACAATTCTTTGTAATCTATTAACTTAAAAATTCTACAAACCTAAGAAGCAATAGCAATGTTCCTAATATCCTGTGACGGAATTTTTTTATCCTTCCCTAAGATGTAGAAGCTGGTGGCTGTTGTGGTTGTATACGATGATGTGGTAGTATATGCTTCCAGTTCTTAGACTTGTTTCCATTACAGAAGTATAGCTTGACTGCAGCAGAGTGTGTTTATAAATGATGTGCATGTTAAATTCTTACTCTGGTGGTTTCATCTTCTTTCTGCACTGGATAGTAGAGAAGTTCCATTTGTGGATTATGAGACTGGGCTTGAGATACCCCAAAGACACTGAGGGACAGCAGTGTCTATTAGTTTCATACACACAACTGTGCCATCTCTTTATACGTAGAAATTTTAATGTGTTTCAAGAAACCTTTAATCATCAAATCTTAATGTTAATTAAAAGTTAATGTAATGGTATATTATTAAGAAAGGAAACAACTTGTCAGCTACTAAAGATAAAGACATTCATCAAATAGGCTGAGAGGGCAATGCATTCTGGTGATCAAGAATGCGAAGTACAGAGCTTCTTTATTATCTCAGTACCTTCTTCTTGAATAAACTCAGACAGGACCAATGTTTTCTCCTTAGAGAAACATGGGAAGAAATTATGAAGTATCGTATGATATTTAGCAGGATGAGTGACAAGCTAATCTGTATAAAACAGCCCTTTAACCAAAAGACAAGTGGTCAACATAGGGGACACTGTCTAGTCACAGCTTAGGGGAAAGAGGCTAGAAGCAGCCCCTCCAAACCAATTATTCAACTCAAATAGTGCCACACGTGAGGAACAAGGATGTAGGCTTATTTTTCACTGAGTTCTCAAAATTTTAATATTGCCTACTAGTTCACACTAATTATCAAGATTTCCAGATTATGGTGTTGCTCCTCTGATCCTGAGAAGTCTACTAGCTACCAAGATAAAGCATCATGCTGCACAGAATCATGCTCTAACAATGTCATCTGTGCAAGGTAACAAGAGACACAGTAGAGCAGTAGTAATCTGCTTGTAGGAACTCTGGGAAGTTCTGGAAAGATCAAGGTTTTCCTTAGAGCTTTAAACATGATAGGAATTTGACATTTACAAATGGAGAGGTTGTTGCTGTGAAGGTTACATGCCTGTGGGAGGAGATAAAATATTCTTAAAATAAAAGGTAGAACATTTATAAAGTGTAAAATAGCATCTAGATTTTTGTTATATAGATAGAATGAGTGCATCAGCATCAATGAAGACTGTGATGGGATGGAGGTATGATTCTTGTGCTGAAGTGAGGTGAAAAGGAGGGGAAAGCAGAAGAATCTGTTGGGAGAAAGTTCCTATGTAAGTTTGTACCTATGCGAGAGTGGGGTTGAGGTAGGGAATGAAGGAGCTACGAAGAGAATTAGGGGAGTCAAAGCCCAAGATACAGTGTTTATGCCTTGGCTATCATGTACATGTTGAGGAACACAGCTGTGCTAAACAGCAGCTGGCGATAACACATTCTTCATAACCAACTTACGATCACCATCAGATAAACATGACACAATGTGAAAGAATATGAGCCCCTGGTGCTAGTATGTGGGGAAAGCTGTGCTTTGGTTTAGCATCCTTATGTTGGGGCTATTTTTAGAAATGCTTTAAGTTTTTAAATAGAATTTCAACAGAGTTTTGATATAATCTCCCAAGCTTTGGGAATTTTTTCAACATAGATAGGCTATACTCATTGTCCATAACATTTGAGCATGTAAATAATAATTAAGTTTCCCCCTTACATGGAAGTGCTGTATTTGAAATGCAGGATTTTCATTCTATCTCATTTTAGGTTTTTTTTTTTTTTGGTTTTGTTTTGTATATGAAAGGATGTGCCAGATTTTTCAGCATTCAAAATCTATGTGACAAGTTTTCTAACTACAACAAGAATAAATATCAGTATACTCCATCTTAGAACTCCAATCCTGCTGAGTACCAAGAAGAACTGCTGGCTGCCAACACTAGCAAATTTAACCGTATGTTCTTTGGCACAAATAACTAACAGAGCCACATATGTGAGCCAGTAATAGAAAACTGCTTGCTCAACTTTAAAAAAAATCAATTATTAAATAGCAAACAAAACTTCAAATTACTTTCACATGAATACAAAGCCAAAATTATGTGTATTATGTAAAATCTCTTTTTCAAATGTAAGAATTACCAGTGGGTTTGTGGGTGATACTAAAATATAAGCCCACTCATGCTTCTGACTGACTGTGGAGTCTTATGCTGCCTTTAGAAACTAATAGACACTGGTTCTTTAATAAGTTCTCTTCCTTATCACAGTATGTCTTCCAAGGTGATTTTTCTAGTGTTGATGATTTGGGATCTTCCAAAGCATAAATAATATGGATTAAACTGCATATTCTACCAACAAGATAGGAGGGAGCAGAGAACACTCCTTAGTTTGGGATGTATAATAGATGCAAAGGATTTTTAAAATCAGCTACCTCTACAGTTTTGAAACATGCCATAAAGAGAAGTACGTGTGTGAGGGTGTTGGGGTTGTTAATGTATTTTAAACATAAAGCCATGCATGACTTCCTTTCATCATTAGTATGCCTGCATCCTAGTCTTTATAATATGAAGATAAGTCCACATTTCTCTCAAAGCATCATGAATATTTAATAATCTGACAGATTATATAATGGCCATAAATTAAATTCCCATGCGCTATTCATTTTTATGCACTGTAGCTATTTATATTTTTATCCTCACTACTACCAATTAATGCTTTATTTGTGTGCCACAGCAAACGTAACAAGCTGGGTGCCCCAGACACGTGTAGAAACAATTCCTTTCATTTCCATTCCCACAGGAAAGGAAAACATTCAGTGAGCTTTCTCAGTCTTGATGCCTGCAGCTGCAACCAGCACTGACTGTCCCAGATGAAACCTAGTGAGTCTCTAGGTCCCATTCTGGTTAAAGCAATCTAGTTTTCTCTCAGAATTTGGGGATCATCCTCTTTGGATCCTTCTTCTACCTCTGACTGTTCTTGCCTGAGGCAATACTCTGGCTTTCTAGCTGGACAGGATAAAAAGGCCTTAGGTATAAGCTGAGTTAAAACATTCTCTTTTGGACTTTGATCAGGATGAAAACAAGGTAACCGGAGGCAGAATTCCTAAGATGGTTATTTGGAGAGAGACGAACAGGTGTGAATCAGTCTGTTTTCCTGGTACATTCTGAGAATGAAGCAGTCTAATTGCAGCAACCTGAGTGAGTGGAAAATGTAACCGTCCTCATCAGATGCTGGCATCAGCTCCAGGGAGGAGAACTGTATTGCAATAGAAAAGTGCCTCCATTTCTATGGAGATTTTGGGTTTCTCCTCCAAATCCACTTTTCTTTCTCTTGAGGTACATTGCATATATGTATTGAACATCCTTTATATACCAGGAACTAGATTTCATGACAAAAATAAAATAGTAATATAGTAAAATAAATATCCTTTATTTTATGAAGTTCATAGTCCAATGTGATTGTAACATGGATTTTAAAAAAATTATTTTAATTAGAAAAAAAAACAGAGTCAGATATTGGGGTGAAAGCTGAAAGATCAGAGAAACAGAACAAGCCACAGCCAACTCCTCATCGAATCTTGTTTCCACAAATCCTCTGACTGAAAGCCTCTGAGTCCTCACCCCTGAGGGTCTCAGTTGCACTGCTGTTTAGTTCCTGTCTCCTCACACCTTATATACTGTTCTCCACTCAGCTATGTCACTTCCTGGTATTAAAGGCATGTGTGCTTTCCAAGCAAAGGCATGAGATCTCAAAGCTGAGATTAAAGGTGTGTGCCACCACTGCCTGACTCTCTTCCCAGTGTGGCCTTGAACTCACAGAGATCCAGACGGATCTCTGCCTCCCAAGTGATAGGATTAAGGGTGTGTGCCACCACTATCTGGCCTCTATGTCTAATCTAGTGGCTGGTTCTGTCCTCTATTTCCCAGATAAGTTTAATAAACTTATTTGTGGTACATAATATATTGGGATACACAATATATCACCACATGTGATCATAACAGATTCTCTCATAAGCAATCATATTATGAGCTATGATGGTGTTGTGTGGGCCTTGAGACTAGCAATCTCAAGAAAGAGTGGGCTTTCTACATTGCAGACAAACAGGTGGTATTTGTACTAATATCTACAGAATTAATATGGCCCAAGTAAGGAAATCAGAGAGAACAGATAATTCTGAATATAGAGAGTATATGCTGTTATTATCCTAACCTATTATTGTACATAATAGGTTGAATTACATGGGCATGTCCTTAATCCATGATTGCCTGTGGATAGGTCCAGTCATGTGCCAGGCCAAGGTAGGCAGCCATAGCCGCTGTGAGTTCATGTTTGCAATTACCATCATGCCTTCATTATATCATTTCACAAATCTTTCTCTATCTTCCAGCTCTACATCCATTATGCTTTCTCATCTGAAATGTTCAATAAGCCTCAATACAATGTTTTGTTTTGGACATAGCCCAAATCATCACTTTTCTAAGCTTCTTGAATAGCCATGAATCTCTGTATTAAACCACTTCTCTCGGCAAAGAGAAGTTCCTCTGATTAAGGATGACAGTAGCATTTGTCTATGGGAATAACATAAAGAATTACAATACAGTTTGGTGAAAATGTCGATGCAGCTAAACTGCATACCAGGTTTCCCCTGGAGTCTGAGATCTTCCCAGTCATATTTATTTTATAAATGGTGTTTACAGAATGAGGAACGTATCCCTTCCTGTGGAGCAGATTTCAAATATACTCCAAGAGCAGTTGGTTACTCCTATAACAGTTACTTCACTATTGCACCCATGGGCATGTTTTACCCCACAGGTTGGCATAGTAGCTTGAAATGGTAATAGCTTGGGAAGACCACTGATGACTTATCTCCCCAGAAGCCTGAACAGTCACCTTCTGGCACTATGAAAACTAGCCAGAAGAGAGGTAACTACTGGATTCTGCAATAAGGGCAATTATTGAATTTAGCTGGGTGACAAAAGTTGAATCTACCAGGCTAAGGATAGTTTTAAACCTGTGGTTATACAGACAGTCTTGTTGTGCCACAAGGTCACAAAACAAAATAAAATGCATGAATATAGGAAAGAGACCTGTGTGGAGGATGGGGATAAAAGGAGTTGGAGGGAGAAATAAGAGTATGGGGGGCAAGAGTAACAGAGTATATTATATACATATGTGAAACTATCAAAGAGTAAATTTAATCAATCAAAAAAGAGAATATATTGTGAACTGAAAATAATTCACAGTAACTTGAGCACAGGGATAGACTGGATACAGGCACTATTAAAATCATGTCATACATAACACAGTTCAATCACTAGCTTTTGAACCCTTGAAAACTCACTGGAGCTTTTCAAGGAGAGAAATAAAATAATCAGATTGATATTTAAGATTATTTTTAAAAGTTGAATACTGACCAATTAGAGGCTACTATAACATTCCAGAATGAATAATATGTCAGAGATAAGCTGATCGTGATAGAAATAAAGAGGAGAGAAGGATTTTTTAAATGTAGAAGAAATTATTTGATGAGATGAGAGACAGTATTTCAAGGATAATTTCTCAATTGCAGGCTTGCTACTAAGTATCGCTTTTCATTCTTGTCAAATAAAGGACAATCCCACTTTTCTTGATTGTGAGTTCAGATTTTAACAAGCAGATATTGAGATATTTCTAAGGGCCTAATGCATATGGCAGAACTCTGTTGTTTAGTTTTATAAATGAAAAGTCTGAGTGTAGAAAAATCTGTGAATTGTTTTAGAGATGGGAATTGAGGTAATTCAAATGGATAACATTTCTAAGAATACAGAAAAATACAAAGGAACTAGGTCTACGTCTTCAGATATTCCCAAAGTCCTTACTTTATGTTAGTCTACATAATGTTTGCAACAAAGTTTCTAGAAAAATATATTTTTCTATTGTATGGATAAGCCAACACAAAAAGAGATTATGAAACCAGTCCCAGGTCACACATAACTGGTACAGCTAGGCCATTCAGGCACTCAGGTCAAAAAACTAACCCTCTAAACATTATCATGCCAAAGGTCTTTTATAAAGATGGCAAAGGATTCTAGGTTGCACATAACAAGGTTTAAGCTCACATTTGTTTATGCTCCTTAGACCCAAAAGTCCCAGTCCCACATTCACAAACAGCAAAGATTATAATGTAAATGAAATCTAGCTAATCAATATGCTATAAGTATTTACATAAAATCTACAGATTTATTTCTAAAAGTAGAAGGAATATACAAATCTCAGTTAGGGTTCATCAGTTCAGAGTCCTTTTGTTTTTCCAGAGGATCCAAGTTTGGTTCCGTAGCAGCCATGTCCATTGGCTCACAACCACTCTAGTTCTAGGGAATCTGACCCCCACTTTCTTCCTCCAGATATCTATGCACATACCATATACACCCCCATAAACATATATACACATAGATAAGACAAAAAAGTCTTTGAAATATCCCATTCACATTTGACCACTATTATTGTTAAAATAATATTTGGCTGCATAAAATAGATTAATAAAATTAATTTGGGGAAGACAAGATGGCTCACAGGGTAAAGGCATTTGTTGTCATGGCTAAAGACCATGGTTTAGTTCTGGGATCCACAATAGCTAGAGAGAATATATTCCTTCGAGTTGTCTTCTGAACTCCACAAGCGTGCCAAGGCAGGAGCATACTCCATACAAACACACAGAGTCATTAATGTGATAAAAGTTTTTAAATTAATTTTACTTGATTCTAGGAAGTGTGGCTATCTTATGTGGTCCACATTTTTTCCCATGGGCTAACACTGCGGGATAATTTTCCCATTTGTTGTCTACATTAACCTTAGATAAGCAAGGCCAAGCATGCAAATACACACTTTGGCAAAGAGGTCTGTTCAAACTGGAGTTCTATGCTGGTCATTTAGGATCCAGGCCCTCGGTGCTGTTTCCATGGTTACCTTGCCTTTGGAAGAGAAGTACTTTACAGTCTGAATGCTAAAGGTTTCCCTCCTCTAGCTTTATGTAACTTCACACTGGCTTTATATCTGTAATTTTCAATTTTTCCTAATTTTTTTCTGAGATTCCGACCTCACAAAGTTTTCATTCAATGATTCTCAGGAAGAAACACATTTAAGAATCTCTTGAGCAGGTTTCTCAAATTACATAATCTCATCATCATAGAAATTATACTCCTTGTCCTCTTCGAATAACTAGTGAAATAAGTTCTTTATTGCATGATAAACTTTAAACTACAATCACCAGTCCCCATTTATGTTCAAACTCTTCTAGCTTCAGTCCAGAGTCTCTCCCACATTGCTCACTCACTCACTCACTCACTCATCACTCACTCACTCACTCACTCACTCACTCACTCATCACTCACTTTCTCATCACTCACTCACTCATAACTCACTTTCTCATCACTCACTGACTCATCACTCACTTTCTCATCACTCACTCACCCATCACTCACTCATCACTCACTCATCACTCATCACTCACTACTCACTCATCACTCACTCATCAATCACTCATCACTCACTCACTCATCACTGACTCATCACTGACTCACTCATCACTCACTCATCACTCACTCACTCACTCACTCACTCACTCACTCACTCACACAGGGCTCCATGTTTGCCCCTGTGTTTTAGATTCTGAAATGCTGACATCATCCTACTATAGAAAGTTTACTAAGTGGAGGACAATAACTTAACTATGGGACCTCTGGCAGGTGTAGGTACCTGCTTATAGAAAACATTTCCATGATCAACCCAGAGATTTCATGATATCATTCCAGGCAGATCTGAGAAATTTGTTTCCTTAAAAGTAGTAATACACTGGAAAACCCACAAAAGGAAACTGATGGTACTAGAAAAATAGACATAACTAATTTTATTGTTTCTTGTCTCTTAAAGTTAATCTGTATGTTGGAAAGCCTGTGGATACATTAGAGTATTCTGCAGATAGCTATATGAGATAGCACAGAGCAGAGCTTAGAAGTCAGGACATCTTACGTCTTTTACCTGTAGACTAGAATGTACCACTAGCCAGAATAAATGAGATAACATAGGTAAACTACTTGGAACAGAAGATCTCTGTAAATCTTGGCCCCTTTTCCAAAGGAGAACTTATTCATTTCCGTAATGCTTCCTTTTGCTTATGGAAAGAAATAATTTTCTGAAGAACAACTGTGGATATTTAATTTACTCCTTTAATTATTATTTGGGGAACAAGTTGTAGAAATACATTCTCTCAAGGAGACAAATTTAGGACACTGGTTACAGTGTTTCTCAGTTACAGTACATGAGTGTACCCACAAGAAAATAAAGGTTGATATTCTACTAACTGCTAATTAGCATACAACTAATATCCTCAGAATTTGAGTAATTCTGCTGAAGTATTTCTTACAAGCAAGCGATTGAGTGAACTGGAACTTTTGCAACCCATAGGTTGCCAGCAAGCTATTTCACTTGTTCTATTTCAACAATATTTGACATAACTTAACGTATACATTTGCCTCTCCTTATTTTTCTCCACTTCATTAATTATTAGACAAAATTGTTGTTTATTTTGGGATTCTGCCATGAGTATGACCTATGCATAGGAAACTTTTCAAATATCTCAAAGCCAGGATCGGCGATAAGGCTAACAGTAAGAGCAATGCTGGCACACATATCTCACCATTGCTGTAGTCTGTAACAATAGCAGCACACAAATTCCATGTTCTTTTCCAATTTTAGTAAATTTGATTGGATACCTGCTTCAAATCAGGTTCAATGAATGAAATACAAAACAAGACTTTTATTAGAATGAGAAAAAGATCTAGTAGTCAGCTTTAAAATACACTCATTCAAAAATGTTAAACTCCCATGAAAATATTTAATGATATACTTATGCTGAAATTATTTTCATAATCTTCTGGGTTAAGAATGTTTCAGTGGAAATATGTTGCAAAATGCTCATTAATGAACTCAACTTACAACAAATTAACTTTAATTTGAATATTTTCAAGTTCCCATATCCAGAGATAGGTTTGTAAAATAGAGAAATCTTATAAGGAACATCAAGTTGTCATTTTAAACGTAAAACTACATTCCTGGGCTGGGGATGTAGCAAAGTGGTAGAGTTCTTGCCATATATATATATATATATATATATATATATATATATATATATACACATATACACATACACACACACACACACACACACACACACACACACAATTTTCTGGCTTACATTCCTAAAATTACAAATTTTCCTTATTTGCTGAAAACACTCTTGCTTCCATGGTTAATTTTCTGAAACTGGCCATACTATGGTACCCAGATGTCTTGTCAAATATTTTTCTGATGTTTCTTTGAAGGTGATTGTTACAAGAGAGTCGTATCTGAAACAGCAGCTTTGATTCACATTTTCTCTCAAAACACATTGCACCTATCAGCTAAAGGCCTTTCTGATAGCACCAACAGGGACCTTCCTGAGGTAGGAAGGGCTAAACCTTCAGATGCCATCAAACTTGAACTGCAGTTCCTCAGCCTACTGGCCTTTCCCATCAGATTGTAAACTTGTGTTGCCTCCAAATTGAGATATATCTTCAAGATGAATAATTCTTTTGTAACTATATGTGTATATTTCTCCAAGTAAAAGTAATAGACATAAATTTCAAAATGGTTCATTTATGATTAAGGAGTACAGATGCTAATTCAATGCTTTTCTTTCTTTCTGATATATCACATTTTAAAACGAGGCACATTATAAACTACTTTGGTTTCTGATAAAAAAAACAGGAGAGACAGTGAATCAATGTAAAACACACATGTGATTTAATTAAAAACAATTCTGGTGTTTATTTGTTTGAGAGATGGTCTAGTAAGTTATCCCAGACAGTCCTCAAATTCTACAGGCTTTCTTCCTCAGCTTTTCAGGTGTTGGCATTACAAGCCTGCTGTAATACACCTA
>CABHPP010118361.1:0-31738 GCA_902168425.1 Peromyscus attwateri
AAACAAACAAACAAATGAAAGTCTCAGTTGCTGGGAGAAGGCTCTGTGGTTAAAGAAATTACTAGATAAGCAACAGCACCAGAGTTCTAAGTCCCAGAACCCATGTATATGCTGGTGAGTGTGAGAACTTGCCTATAATTACAACCTCAGAAGTTAGAGACAGGAGATCTCTAGAGCGAACTGGCTAGAGAGATCAGCAATACCAGCTCGCTCTGATCTTATCTGAGAGAGCCTGCCTCAAAGAATAAGGTAGAAGAACAATGGAACAAGAATCCCAAACAACCTCAGGTCTCCATGTGTACTTCTCACACACACATACATACTCACATGTACATGTACACAAATGCATATACACACAAACACGCACATGTACACACAAATGCATATACACATTCATGCACACCACACATATATACATATGAATAGAACTAAAAAAAAAGACCAAAATGTAACATTGGATCAGGATTTCTGGGTGGAAAAGCTGCAGGTGCCCTGCTGATATCTCCATCAGCCAAATGGCTGTGACTTGTAAGACAGTGTGCTCACCAGACCTGAAGATTGAAGAGAAATGCTTGAGAAAAGTCACACTTCCTGTGTTGACTATTATTCATTGCTTTTAGCAAGGTTGAGCAAGAAAAAAATATGGAACCTGGTCAAACAGATTTGCAAGTCAGAGATTAAAGAAAGTGCAGAAATGTTGGGCTATGTCTACAGCCTCCTCTCTGGCCTGGAAAGGTTTCTATACCTCAGGTAGCAGGAAATAAACCTCTCGGTTCTCAGGTGCCTTTCACAAAGACTTCTCCATCTCATAAAGGGACCTAGCCATGGTGCAAACAAACAGAATGAAATGTGGACTTCTGTGACTGGGGTGATAACTCAGTTGACAAAATATTTGCTATGTAAGAATCAAGATATGGGTTTGAGCACCAGAATCCATATAATAAAGTTGAGTGTGGTGATGTGCACTTGTAATCCCAATGCTGGGAAGGCAGAGGCTCACTGGCCAGCCAGCCTAGCTAGATTGTCATATTTTAGTCCAGTAAGAAATGCTGTCTCAAAAAAAAAACGGCACAGTGGATGGTATTCTGAGGAATAACAATCAAGACTGACCTCTGGCCTTGACACACATACACTCATGTGTGCATACACACTTCTGCACACATGAATGTGCACATATATATAAATCTCTGTATTCTGTCAGTCCTCAGATGATCTCCTAGAGGATTGTTCACACTCCTACTCCTGGCTACCAGATGTGTGTTGAGACCAAATTCTGGCATGCACTGACTGGAACTAAGCTTGACCAGGAGCTTTGAGGAATTAGGGAGGCTTTGGGGAGAAAAAGAAGGCGACCTGGGACTGGCTCTTGAGGACACTTGATGAAAGGATCTGAAATATTAGACAGAAAAGCATGGATGTAGTGACTTGGAATCTCTGCCCCAAGGCACAAGATGAAACTCCTCATCAAGGTTGATAGAGGAGGCAGCAAACTAACCTCTGGAAGGACTCTGAAAAACAGTTATCATAGGAAGTGAAATGTAAGTGTCTGAGCTGCTCTGGTAGACAGCATGGAATGAAAACATGGGTATTCCTTCATATCTATAATGGCTGGGGACTCACAGGAGGTCGATGATCCATGGGTGGGCCCAGAAGAAGGACATTCACCCAGGTCATCAGGGTTGTGTTGATGGGGAGAAACATGCCTCACTAATATAGTGTGTGGTGGATTTTGCCCACTGCTGCGGAGCAATGGAAGGAGAAGCGTCACAGAACTGAGTCCATTCGCGGCCGTAAGGAAGAGAAAACTAAATAAAGTATAGTTGGCAGTGCTTGTTCATTAGTTAGGTGGCTACAACCACAGGACCAGTAATTGTTATAGGGACTGAGGGGTACTGAATGAATTGTGTATATCTACTGGCAAAAATATCAGCCACAGCAAAGAAGAATATATAAAATCCATATCAGAAGAAGAGGGTGGAGGGACAGGAATCCGAGAGCTTACCTCAGTTCCTGAATGTCAGCCAACCTTCAGGTCTGGCACCTTTGAATTTTCAAAGAAATAATGCGATAAGACTGTAGTACTTCTGTCCTTAAAGAGACCTACAATCAGAACTGACTATTACTAGGTCTGGAGACTGGAAAGATGGCATTTATTTTTAGATTTTTAATGGAATCTTGAAACTGGTCATGATGGGAACATTTATACTATAGAAATCAGCAAACACTGGGATAGAGGTTCTCTCTCACAGCATGTACCTCTACACCACTGTCTCTATAACTATCCATTCAAACACACTGGACAGACAAGGGTATCCAGAATTTTAAGGACCACTGGATGCAGATGCTGAGCTGATTTTGTTGTCTGGAAACCCAAAACAAAATAACAGTTTTTCTCTTAGTGTGGAAGCCTCTGAGAGACAGGTGTTAAATGGAATCCTGCCCCAATATGCTTTGTAATTGGTTTGTGAGTATCTGATAATTCTCCAATTAATAATAAGAATTAAAATACTTGGTAACCTCAGCATCCATCATAACATGTTCTTGGATTGTACGGTAAGAAATAGCCCAGGGGAAGTCAGAAAATGGCTCCTTCTTACCCTTCTGACCAACCCAGGAATTCAAAATAGGCACACAGGAGCGGATTCTAAGCCATGCTGCCTTCTTACTGTTGGGGTTAGGGCTGCCAGGAAAGACTCGAGGGCTGCAGGCTGTGGTGTTTAACAGTTACCTTTAGGCTTCTGGATAGTCACTGCACAAACCAGGTACTTCCTGGAAATGGTGGTATGTTCAACCAAGCCACAGCCTAAACTGTAGCTCTTTTGTTGAATTCAGAATCATTGGGCCTTATTGCAAGGGCTGAGATAGGGTGAAGTATGTGGGTTTTTTTCTTCTGGAAAGAAAGGCGTCAGAAGCAGTTTGTGTTCTCATTAAGTTTCACTTTGGGGCTTAACTCTCCCACTGTCTACCATAATGTGGGTCATTCAGACCTCCTACAAAGCATTGCATTCACTTACTAAACTGATCATGTGTCCAGAATTGTTCATATTCAGAAGAGTCTGTGGAATTAAGTTCTATGAATGACCTGGACTGGTAAATCAGTCCTTCGTAGGAATGAAATTGTATCCAGCATTGAGGCTGTGTCAACTCCAAAGCCAGAGTTAAGCTTCCTGACAAGGGGCCAAGAGCCACAGGTCATCCCCAACAGCTATAGCTGTGCCCGCCCTGTGCTGTGTCTGAAGCCGAACGGAGAGTCCAGCTGAGCAGGAAGCAGAAGCTGTAGCTTGGCTCACAAACGGGTCAGTGTGACATGGGGTGTGAGCTCAAAATCAATGGTGAGCGCTTTTAAACCAGCCACAGGGGTGGAAGCAAAAGGCTGGAAGGAGAAAGAGTTCCCTGAGTACAGATCTGGGAGCATCCATTTTATGCTAAGACCCTATGGCCTGCCGGACACTGGACTTTAGCAGCATGGGGATGTGCATGGCAGCTGAAATAGACCAGAGGATATATAGCTTTCCTATATTGTCCAGGTCCCTCATATTCTGGTGCTACTCTAAGAGATATAAATAAGACTCAAATTAAGTTTCTTGTCAAATGTATAGGATAGAAACCTCCTATCATATTTAATTTGATGAAAAGAAAACCAATAGACCCTTCTTAAACATCTCTATTGATAAGCCAGGATTATACCACTGTCATATTATTAACCTAATGAGTCCCAAGGATACTTCTCACTACCTTTAGTTTCTATACTGTGATATAGTCTCAATTTTACTCAAACAGTTCCATGGGTTATATTTTTTTCTATATTCTTCACAACCCTTTACAAAACAAGTTGTTAAGATTTTTAGTACTAGGAAAGTCAAACTGATCTGTTTTATGTTCTTCTCCATAGTTTAACGTTATTTCCAAGGTGTGTGAATGCATATGGGTGCATGTGTACGTGTGTACATGTGTATGTATGTGTGTGTGTGTGTGTGTGTGTGTGTGTGTGTGTGTGTGAATTTTCAGACTGATCTTCCTTTCAATGGAGCAAAGTAGAATAAGTATCTCAAATCACCAACCCATGGGAGTTGAATAAAATGATGGCGAGAACCTGGGATGAATAGCAACCTTCCTCCTTCAGGCAGCACACCTTGTCCTGAGTCATTCTGTGCATTGGTAGAGTACAGATGTGCTTTGGCCCCATGCTGGCAGCTACTGCCTCTGTCCTCTGGAGACACAGTACATACTATCTCTGAGATGTTACCAAGTAAGGACTGTGTAAAACTCAGTCCATTTTCTCAACCAGAGAAGCAGCAGACAGTGATGGAATAGCAGCAGGTGAATCTAGGTTAGGTTGGGGAGGCCACCCGGTGGTAGGCTCTGCGCTTACCACGGACACTCCCACTCCAGGGTCATTATTTGTAGAATGGGAACAGTAACATTTAGCTGGAAGGATTGAATATCTGGAAAAGTAACTGAGCCATATCAATAAAAACTTGCTCAGTACAGTATCTGGTTTATAGACAACCAACAAATATTCCCAAAACTGAGAGGAACAATCGTATTCAAAGAAAATGGCTATAATAAGTAACATTTTTAAAGCTGTATAAGTGTTACAGTGAGCACTTTGCAATCATATCAAGCTCTTAAGCACCATCATTGCACAATTTTATAGTAAGAATTTGAGATACAGAGAAGGTAGGGGGCTTCCTATAATCATAGCAACGAAGGCTTCCTGCAAACCTAGAGGTTTATTCCCCCTCCCAGGATGTGTGTGATACTGTCACACCTTGTCCTTTAACAAAACAAAACAACAACAACAAAAGCCTTGATGGGGTTAGAATATGTAAGGTACATAAACCTGCACGATGATTGTTACCCCTTGTCTGCCGTTTTTATTGGTTTTTTAAGAACTTCATACAATATGTCTTGATCATGTTCACCCTTCTTCCAACTCCTCCCAGATCCACCACACTTCCCTACCCACCAAACTTCATGTCTGTTTGTTTGTTTGTTTCTTAAATCAAGTCCAGTATGTGCTGCTCATCTATTCATGGGTGTATGACCATTCACTGGAGTGAGGTCAACTTGCCAGGGACCACACCCTTAAGGAAAATGACTCTCCACCCTCCTGGCAGACAACATATGCCAGTAGTTCCTCTTCTGGGGGTAGAACTTCATGTCCACCCCACTACTCTGGTGGGCTTTTGAGGATTGTTATTATTATTGATCTTAAATCAAATATGCATTGTATGGAAGCTCCTCCTTGAAGTCCAAGAGGAATAAGAAAAATGCATCTGGAGATGGAGTCATGAGACAAGGACATATTATGGTTTGGGCTAACATTGTAAATCACTTAGCATGCTGGGTTTTGACAGAGATGGGGACAATTGCTATCTTACTTTTCTGAGAGGAATGAATGAGTAAACAGATATAAAACACTTCACAAATGCAATTGCCTAACAGATAGTTGTCATTATTATTTAGACATAATTATATATCTTTCGAGAAACTTAAAGTTGATATTGAAATTACACTGATTTTTCTTTCCATTCTAATTGGGAAATAAAACAAATTATTTGATTATGCTTCAATTTACAACATTCTACTAAGTAAAATGTTTTAACATGTAAATTTCTAGTACTATAATTTTAATCATATTTTAAATTTATTTTTTTGAAAATTTCATATACACACACATAAATCTATCCTCTTCTGCTTCCTTCTAACTCTTTTGACCTACCCCAACATTTCCCCCTCATAATATCATTATTGTATCTTTTAAAGTTATTTTTGTAACACAATGAGTACAATTAGTGTTGTTTATAAGCACATGTGCCATCCACTGGAGTGTGGGCAACCTACACACCAAAGGAAAAAGACTCTCCCTCCCCAGTCATCACCAATCGCCTTTAGTGCTTTTGTGAGATGCACAACTGGCCAAAGTGCTGAGGAGTGGCTGAGAGCTCAGCCCTAACTGGGACATCTGTATTGCCCCCTTTCCCTGGCTCTAAAGCTCAGGGAATATCTTGCTTATTCTCTGAATATGGCAAAATTACTATGGATGAAGACAAAAGATGGAAACACACAGCAATGCTTCTTTCTTTGTTTCTGTAGAAAGTTTCACAGGAGGATGAGAAACAACAGATATCCCATATTCTGGAAGACATCATTGTGGGGTTGCTTAGGAGACACACCAGGATACATTATCAAGTTATGCTTTGTATTCTTTTGAAATCAGTAGAAATGAGTGAGATGTGAGATATAGAGGCTAAGACTTCAGAACACAAGCTTGCAGCATTATCACAGGAATCAAGAATGTGCAAAGATATATTTACACTTTTTACCAACTTTGAGAAACATGTCCTATTTCACTGAGAAGATTCTGAAGCAGGCATATCTGGAACTATTCACTAGTTGAAAGTGTAGGATGCATAGAAATAGCGTAAACAACAAGTAGAAGGCCCTACCATTAACTGACAATGTAAGTGTTGTAGCTGGCAGACAGGTTGTAGACAGGAGGAATGACTGTCTGAAGGATATCCCAGAAACTCCTATAGGAGTGAGAATAAAGTCTAAGATCTAAGAAGAAGCCTTGGACATTCCCTATAGCAGAAACAAGGCTGGAGAGCTGTAAGAATGCTCAATCAAATGGCTGGACACACAGGATAGTGTTTCAGAGAATTAGGAAGAATGTGAGAGCTGAGGAATCTGAGATGCATGCAGTGGGCAGTAGCTGCTGAAGGGACAGTAATGTGGAGGAGCAGAGAATTTCTGTCCAGCTGGAAAGCAGCCTTCAGGTGGACAGGGAACAACTTTAGTTTCCTGTGTGAGTTAGAGACATTTAATATATGAATTACATAAGATTTCACCTATGCTGATGAGAGAAGCAGCTTGATTGCTTTGAATGTAATGAAAAGACCACAAACATGCCGAGGCTGTTACAAATTTTGCAGGTATTACTAGACTTGCAATTTCTTCTGGCAAATGAGTCCTTAAGGTTGCAATATGAAGAGGAAGGATAAGTGCCATGGGCAAAGGGGCATTCAGGAGAATTGGCCGTTTGAATAAAGTGACAATTTACCAGAGCAATGTTTATAAGGCCAGTTTTGATTGCAAGTCTACTCTAAAGCAAGAATCTTAGGTAGACAAATTGAAGCTGCAAGTAAAATTTGTTTGTTTGCAAGATAGATGATAGATAGACAGACAGACAGATAGATGGATAGATGGATGGGTGGATGGATGGATGGATGGATGGATGGATGGATGGATGGATAAATAGATATTTATAGATAGACAGAAATTGTTTCATTGACTAGTCTTAGGATCAAGGCAGTCTTAGAGATATGAAATGTTTTGTTGATCTCAAAAATTCTACCTGTGGCCAGGGAAACAGCTCAGGGATAGAATGCTTATCCAGCATGTTCAAGGCTCTGAGTTTAATTCCAGCATCAAGAAAATGTGTCTTTGTTTTACGTGGAAATGCTTGAGTGAGTGGAGAGAAAACTTAGTGAATTTTGCCTCTAGTTCCATCAGTCGGAGTTGTGAAAATTCTTTCTAGATTCCAGCATTATATTGTACATCACCTAGTTTTTGTATTTTAATGTGTCTTTATTTGAGTCTTCAAGCTGCATTTTGGGAAAGTTTGGGGGACATTTCACTAAGACACTAGTCAGATGATGTTTTAAACTAGTCTTTCACAATTTATTAAGTATTAATCTATTTACCTGCTTTTACTCACTCTGTTAGTTACTTTTCTCATTGCAGTGACCAAACACCTGACTTGAACGAGTTTAATGAAGGAGAGGACTATTTTGGCTTCCAGTTGCAGAGGGATAGTCAGTCACATTAGGCAGGCACAGTACCAGGGGCAGGAAGCTGAGTGGTCACATTGCAGTGGCAGAGAGATAGCAAAGAACAAACAGAAAGTGGAGCTAACACACACGACTTCAAGGCCTGCCCCTCCTGAATCACTTCTTCCAGTGAGTCTCCACCTTCCAAAGGCTCCATGACCTTCCATGCAGAGACATCAGCTGGAGACACTTATTCAAACACAGGAGCCTTCAAACTATATCATCTATTTAATTTTTCAGTGCTGGGGACTGAACTAAGGGCCTCATGTGTATGAGGCAAATGCCTTGTCACTGAGCTACACTCCCAGTCCTTACTTTAACATCTTTTTTATTTGAACAGTATTTTAGGCATCATTCTTGGGTATTTGCTTTAAAGTACCTTCTTGTTTCTATTTTTATTGCATCCTGGTCAGTTTGCTTGATAACATGGTTCTCAGTCCCAGAAACGTAAGTAAGTCTGGTTTATTTTTATGAAACTTAATTTCTGAAAATTCTACTAGCTTAAGTCTTTTGGAGTTCTGTTTCTTTTTTCTTATGACCTTTGTCTTTTCACATACACAATCACTGCTATGAATTAAATTTAAACATCTTGAGACATATACTTTTAAATACATCTGCATCTTTATGTATTAAAGCATACAGTCCTTTAAATATGTGAAAATATATCAAAACATATTTTCATCTACACAGAAAGCACAATGATGCATACGTACTACATAATTGCACTCAAATAACAGTACTCATGTCACTGACTATTAGTAGCCTGTCAAGCTCTGTTTGTTTGGAAACATCTTAACCCAACGTCAATATTTGAGACCCTTTGAGCTATCCTGGTAATATATTTCCAGGCTACAAGACAATGTGGGGAGGTTTGCTTCCTGATGCCAGGTTCTCAGAATGTAGAGCTCTTTGGAAGTCTTACTTCCTACCTTGAGCTGAAAGGAAAATGGGAAATGGTAGAAAATTTTGTTTATTTATTTTGATTACTATTATTTTTTTTAATCAGAGTGGACATGTTCTTAAAATAATTCTCAAAGTTTTAATTAACCAAACATTCCAAGATTCAGGCAACAAAAGCCACACATATTCTTTAGTTCTAAATTTCAGTTCAAGTGTTTTTAACATTCTGACACTGGATAATAGGGGCAGATGCCTGAATAATAAGAATAACTACCAATACTTCTCAGGAGATTTCCATATCTACTCTTTGAATTGACACTGTCTTGGAAATTTTCTACATTTCTAAGTCATATAGTGTGTTTTAATCATATGTTTGTATAAGATAATGGAGTTTTTTTTTTTTTTTTTTTTTGGTTTTTCGAGACAGGGTTTCTCTGTGTAGCTTTGCGCCTTTCCTGGAACTCGCTTGGGAGACCAGGCTGGCCTCGAACTCACAGAGATCCGCCTGGCTCTGCCTCCCGAGTGCTGGGATTAAAGGCGTGCGCCACCACCGCCCGGCTGATAATGGAGTTTTATCCACACAAAAAGAAATGGACTCTGTTGCAGAGACAATCAAGTTATGACTTCGCATGCTGGGAGTTATTTGGCTGCTTTGTTGGTTTGAACAATGAGAGAGGATGCTGTCTGGTGAATGAGAACATGGAAAGAAGAGATATGAAAACGAGGAGAGAAGAAACAGCCGTCAGTAGCTGTGCAAACAAGGACATTGGTCATTCCTTGCCATATATCACTGCTTTTTTTTTTTTTAAATGGGGCTTTTCTACAGCAGTCAACATAGTTCTTCCATCCTTATTAGGAAGGGTGGCTGATCTGCATTTGTTTATATCTTAGACTTGCTGGAGGTTAGACAATGATTAAGACAGGCTCTCTACTACCTAGCAGCTTACAGTCCACCTGCAGTGGGCAGACAGTAAGCAGGAACACTTAGAAGAGTCCTGTGTTAAGGGACTGAAGTTACACAGAAAAGACTCGATGATGAGGAATAGATAGTGTCTTATTGCAGTGACACCCATCAATGTGAGCTACTTCTCTTCTTCTTTTAATTATCTTAGATTAGTACAGCAAGGAGATGGAAAGGAAGGTGGCCTTAAGAATCGAACCCCTGAGAGAAAGGCATGCCAGGTAGAAGACACAGCAGGATAAGACATGCAAACATCCCTATGAGTAGCTTCTGCTGTTATGGGCTCCCTGGCATTGGCCTTTTCTCCAGGATTGTTGCATTTACCTGTTGCTGAGACAGACTGGGTCATTGTGACCTTAACCGGAGAGTGCTTTTCAGCATTGACTAACCCGACATGTTGCTTCAATGCCATCTGAGTCTTACTCATAATAACTGTCAAAGTGACACCTGGCCCACTCCAACCTATCTCTTATTCACAGAGATTTTCAAAGAAGCTGCACATTAGAGAGTCTGAGAAGTTGCCATCCCAGCTCAACCCTTCACAAGGTTTAAGCACAATAGGATTACTCTAATCTCATGTAGTAGAAATGCCAGAGAAAGGTTTTGTTCTTAGATCCACTCTATCATGCTTGATATAGGGTTGAATCAATTGTCAAAAGCTACTTTTGCTGCAATTCAGGTCAAGATGTATAAATGAGAGTGAATAAGAATGTCAGCACAACCAGTGCCAAGTTTCGTCTGGCACGATTGAGACTGAGGGCCTAGTGTACCACGGTGTCTGCGGCTCCTCTGTCTTCAAGTTACCCCCTGAGAACTCGGAGCAATAAATGAAGAGTTTGACACTTAACTTCAAGCCTGAGGAAATGGGGAATGTGTTCTGCAGTTTCCAGACAAGACTTAGGATTTGGTTAAACGTTCCTCAGGGTATGTCTAACCAATAGAAAGATCCTATTATATTCTAGAGTTACAGAAATACAGTATGAGAGTCACAGTTGCTACGAATAACAATCATCCACAATCTTTATAACTTGCTTTAGAAACTGGAAAACTAGACTTCTTTTTCTGGAGGGCGATATATTTATACACACATCCATTTTCCACCATTATGACATGTGTAAAATATTTTTATATGTAAAGATGTAGATGTTACAGAGTTATTCATAATACTTATCTATTTCAGTTGCACATGCACATATGTTTGTATATAAGACACAAAGAACCATAAAATAAACGTACTGCTTAACTTATAACTTAAACTTAAGTCTCCGCTGTGTCCTACACTCCAAAAATGTATCCTTTTAATAATGTTGATACATAACTTCTATTTTGAACTTTGTGTTATATACAGACATAATTGTAAGGTTCATGTTTGGAAATGTTATTTTTATGTGTTAAATTTTAGATAATTGATTTTATATCATGTGTATTTTTCCCTTTTAACAGTCTGGTTTAAAATTCAATGAACAAGAGTGGATACAACAGCCTCACTGAGCACCAGTGTTGACTGCCCAATGAAGACTGTACAATTTTCTATGACTGATCTAGAATATACTAATAAATCATTTTATTTAAAATTTGATATTTTATCATGAAGTTTTTGTATTAGTTTTGACTTTTGAAACACTTCATTAAAATGTCATTTATCTTAGCCTAAGCATAGTGGTGCTGTACTGTCTATAGGCTGAAGTAAATGGATCATGAGTTCAAGTCCAGCCTTGATTACATAGTGAGTTCAAGATCAACCTGAGCAGAAAGGTGAGAACATGCCTCAGTCCCCACCCCCTATACACACATGATTGACTTTAATTACTGATTGTTATGGTTCTCACTTAAATTTTACACCTAAGGTGAGTGTTTCTCACATGATTTACCTCATCCTTATTCTTCCTAGCTGGCAATCACTTACTTTTTGCAGATAGAAAGTACTTCTAGAGCAGTAGTTCTCAAACTTCCTAATGCTGAGCTCCTTTAATACAGTTCCTCATGTTGTAGTGAGCCCCAACCATAAAATTATTTTCATTGCTACTTCATAACTGTAATTTTGCTACTGTTATGAATCACAATGTAAATATCTGATATAAGGGATACTTGACATGTGACCCCCATGAAAGGGTTGTTTGATTCCTCCAAATGGGTTATAACCCACAGGTTGGGAACCACTGTTCTAGAGGACCTGGGCATTGCATCCATCAGTTTCTGACCCAGAAGAAGGCATGGCCGATTGGTTTTCAACTTGCATCCTTGGGTGAGTTGGATGAATATGATTAGAAAAGAGGTCCTAGCTAGACAACACCATGAGGAATAGCCCTTTTTTGAAGTGTGGAGGCTGCTTATCATCTAAACCAGTGCTTCTCATCCTGTGGGTCACCTAAGACCATCTGCATATCAGCAACACATTTCTTTCTCTTGGGCTGGTTCATTCCACTCCTGTTAGCAGCTCTCCTTGGCAGGTATCCCATGGCTCTGGCAACTCTAACATATTGGGGTCTTAAAGGCAATCCAGGCTTCAACTTCACAGTTTCACAGAATGGCCTCTCTAGGCCTCCATTCAGGGACACCCCTGACACATGTCTGACCGCAGCAGCTTTCCTTAGACTCAGAGACCAATTCCATAACCCATTTCTTCTATACTTAACTCTAAAGCCAGAACGACATGGCTGAAACTGTCAAGTTCTGCTGCTTGCTGGGTCTAGAACATGGCCCCTTCATTCAATTACATCTTCACCAGCTTTCTATTTTTGATTGTTACCTTCACTGCCTAAGCCTGCCTATCCTTGAACTTGATCTGTAGACCAGTTTGGCCTCAAACTCAGAGATCTGCGAGCCCCTGCCTTGCAAGTGCTGGGATTAAAAGTGTGCACCACCACACCCATCTCTAAGCTTTCCTTTGATTCCTTTTCACAAATTGGGAATTAGCTGGATGGGATCTTGCCCTGAGGTCATCACTCCCTTTATTCCATTTCTTAATCTGTTTATCTCCTTGAACACAGGATTCAGCTTTATTCCACTTCCTGGTGCCCCTTTTCTAATTGTGTACATTTTTTATTTTTATTTTTATTTTCTCAGCTTGCTCCTTTTCATTCTAAATCTTCATTAGAGTTACCACTAATAACCACTTGACAGAGTCTATAGAAGGCTCTTTTGACATTTCCTCTACCAATAGAATTAATCCAAAACTCTTCACTTTACCCTCACTCAGGCAGACTCTTCAGAAAAGGAAAAGAGGCAGCCATTTTCTTCACCAAAGTATCACAAGAATAATCTCTAGGCCACTGAAACTTCTGAAACCTCTCGAGACAGACCTCCACAGTTCAAATAACTCTTAGCGCCACTGTCTTCCATGCTCCTACTAGTAGGTCCAACTAAGCAACGCTTAAAGCATTCCACTGCTTTCTTAACCCAAAGTGCCAAAGTCAATATTTTTCTAGACAAAAGCATGGTCAGGCCTATCACAGCAATAACCCAGTCCCTGGTACCAATTTCTGCTTCATGAGGCTTCTATTTCTATGAAGAAACACCATGACCATGGCAATTCTTATAAAGGAAAACATTTAATTGAGATGGCTCACTTACAGTTCAGGGGTTCAGTCAAGGTAGACATGGTACTAGCTACATCTTGATCAGAAGGCAATAGGAAGTGGGCTGTCTCACTGGGCGAAGCTTGAGCAAAAGAAACCTCAAAGCTTGCCCTCACCGTGACACACTTCTTCCAAAAAGGCCACACCTACTTCAACAAATCCGTACCTCCTAATAGTGCCATTCTCTTTGGGGACCATTTTCTTTCACACCATCACAGCACAGTAAGACATTATCAATTTAAAATAAAATAATTTCAACACTTATTATAAGTTATGTGAACGCATCCATTTACCCTTCGTGAGATGATGCAAAGTGTCAGTGTCTATGTCGTAAGATGGAATGAGGAGAATGAAGCCCACATGTGGCTGCAGCATTAGGGCACGAGGGTCCCCTGAACACAAGCCCTTTGACAGGTGATCTGAGAGCTGTGAGCTAGCAAGTAGTAAGTGGGTGGATTGTATAGAGAGTGGACATGATAAACAAAGGCAAACCACTGATAGACAGCTCAATGCACCATTTAAAATTTATGAGTTGCTTATATCTGGAATTCTATTTAATATTATTGAACTTAGTTGTCTTTAGTGAAAACTCAGCTAAAGAGGACTGTTGTAAAGAAAGATTGGTGGTCCAGAGTGGCACATCTGCTACGTGTTGCTTTTGTCTTGTTTTGATCCCCTCTGCAAATGGGAAGCCTTTGAATGACAGATAAAGATACACAGCTTCCTTCATGACCAGGTACACTGGTGCACATAGACTCTCAAAGCACACTTTAAACAGCCAGGGTTCCAGAAAAGACTCGGAGTTCTTTGTTCTTAGAACTAGGAAAAAAGATAAGTTAATATGTTCTCAAATCACCCTAATGTGACTTTAATGTAAGAAAAGAGGTGACTACTCACATTTATTTTTAAATTCTCTCCAGAACTGACTTTTCTTCTGTCTCAGGCTAAAAGAACCTGAAGCCTATTAGCACTGCTCTCCGTCAAAGGCCAGAGCACAGTCAACTACTCTGTCTCAGTTCAGCACAAGTGCTCTGGTCAAGTTGGGCTCTGCTTGCACGGAGTATAAATGTATAATGGGCAGACTGCTATCACAAGAAAAATTAAAAGCCTGCCTGCCAAAGGCAGAAAATTTTCTATTATAAAATTATTTTAAGAGGTTAGGATTCTGGGTGGAGAGAGAAAGTACACATTGTCACTCCTCAAAAGATGAGTTGAGACAGCCAGTTGGGAGGAGGTAAAGAAGATATTAAAAAGCAATATGACCTCAAGAAGGAAACCTCCCTGTCACAGCTGGCTATTCTACAACACACAAAAGGAATGATGCCAAAGGCCAGGAAACTTAGTGCACCCATGAGGATGAAAACATTTTATTTTAAAATACTTACATAGATGAGGGCAGTAAATATATCATAATATATGAAGCCTGGGATAAATTTGTCTTTATACCAAATAATCATAAGATATCATTTTAAACAATATTTGTGGAAAGAAGCACAAAGAACAAGATGCCTAGGAGCCACAAAAATCACAATAATGCCCTGTTGACATCAAGTCAATTCTTCAGTACGTAAGTGACACAGACACTGAGCTGAGCAAAAACAGCCTTAATGTTAGTCACGGCCCTGAAGAGTATCTGTCCTTTCCAATATTCCCTGGTTCTTTAACAGTTTTAACCTGTCTCTGTCTGTGTGTGTGTGTGTGTGTGTGTGTGTGCCGGTGTGTCTGTGTATTTGTGTGTGTGTCTTTGTGTGTCTGTGTGTGTGTGTATTTGTGTGTGTGTGTGTGTCTTTGTGTGTGTGTGTGTGTGTGTGTGTGTATTTGTGTGTGTGTGTGTGTGTGTGTGTGTGTGTGTGTGTGTGTGTGTGGACACAGACCAGTCATTGTATATATAGATACAGCTTCCTTTTGCCTCCCGCCTTGCTGAGTCAGGGTCTCTCTCTCTCTCATTATTCCTGCTGCTGCACTGCATACTCTGGGTTCTCTAACCCACAGATTTCTGGAGATTCCTGTCTATGCCTCCCATCTCTCTGTAGGAACTGGAAAGCAGGTGCCTGCTGCTGCATCTAACTTTTCACATGGGCTCTAGGCCCCAAGTCATGTGATCAGGCTTCTACTGCAAGTCATGTGACCAGGCTTCCGTTGCAAGTACTCTTACCTTCTAAGCCGCCATGCTGGCTCCCCAGTGTTCTTTAGTTCATATGGAGACAATGGAGTCTCTCCTTGCCCTTCAGACAGCTATTCAAATCTGTGTCATTTGAGCAGCTTTAAAATTTCTAAATGAGCTTGTGGACTTGTACAAAGAATTTCTTTGGGTTTTGACTTGGACTGTATTATGTATATAAACTGACTTGGAGAGAACTGATACCATAAATTACTAAATGTTTTAGCAAATGGAATTCAGAGTTGAAATTTTTCAAGTCTTTTGTTAATTTATTCTGTAGTGTTTTCTGTTGACGCTGTTATAACTGTGCCTAGCTGATGTATGTCCTTGTCAATCATTTGGTGCTCTGTTATATACACAGAGATGGGTTTTGGTAAATTTGTCCACTCTTTCTAGTTCCTTCCTTGACCCACCCTGAGCTTCCTATGGAAACAGCAGTCATCCACAGAAGAGATGGTTCATGTCTTGTCCTTCATGTCCCTTACTTATTTTACAGTAATTGCTAAAACTTTCTACAGAAAAAAGGCTAATAAAAGTGGTGAAGGTAGCATTTGCACACTGACCTTGACTTGAGGGAAGCTGGTGAACATTTCAGTCAAGTGTGGTAACATTTGTGCCTTCAGGATAGTTTTCCTCTGAGTACATCTAAGGACAGCTCTCCTATGTGGTCTTTAGTACATTCATTTGACTGATTTTTGATATTAAATGCAAATTTCCTCTTCATGTTATATTATTCTCATTTATGTTATTGGATTCAAATAAACTTAGATACTGTCTGATAGTAATTTGGTATAGACTTTCCCATCTATATCCTGGGAAGATACTGGTTTCAAATTTCATGTCTTTTAATATATTTTATCATGATTTAGTGCTTCATAAAACATGCTGGGGAACGTTCTTAATTCCTGAATTTTGTGAACATTTGTGTGATTGTTGCATTATTCATTCCTTGAATAATTGATTCAGTTTCTGATGAAAACATCCAAGTCTGAACATTTGTCAGTGACAATATTCTCAACAGACAATTTATTCAATCGGCATATGTCTGTGGAGGTCTTTTGGTGAGTTTTGTTTTTCAAGGAAATTGATTTAAAATAAATGTGTTGCACAAATCCATTGCTAACAGATCCTCATTGTTCTTCCCACTCCTGCATGGTCTGGCAAGTCCTTAGACGAGGTAGCACTGTGTTCTGTTTTCTCCTCCTGGTCAGCTGTGAGTAATTCATCTGTAGTTTTCCAAAGAAACCTAGTTTCTCCCTTGCTACTTTTCTCCATCGCCTATATTATTTATTTCTCCACTGATTTTCCTCCTCTTTAGTTAATATTTAATTTTTTATATGTTCTAGCTTCTCCTGGGGCCAGTTCATAAATAATTAATGTAAATATTTTTATCTCATAATATAAATAATTTCAACTACATTTATGTAAGTGTCCATATATTAACATCAATAAATGACATGATTCATTTTATTTATTATTGCATGTATAGACATGTATATGTGTATAATTTTCATTTTTAATTTGTGATTTGTCTAAGGGTTTATTGTTTATGGGATTCCTTTCTGCTCTCTGTCTCTCTGTCTCTCTGTCTCTCTGTCTCTCTCTCTCTCTCTCTCTCTCTCTCTCTCTCTCTCTTTCTGTTTTAGAAACAGAGTCTGAGAGAGCCTAGACTAGCATCAAACTTGCCATACAGTCAAGTTTGACTTGAACTCTTGATCTTCCTGCCTCAGCTTCCCAAGTGCTGGGGTTACACTTGTGTAACCTGGCAGTTGCCTCTCATTTCTAAATTATCTGTTCATCTGTGTTTTATTGTGCTAGGGGTTGAAGCCAGGACAGGAACACACCAAGCAATGCTTTGCCACTGAGCACCATTTCCACGTTTTATCTCTGCTTTAATTATGTATTAGTCAGAGAACAGCATTCAGTCTCCACTTTCTGGCTATAATTAAGACATGTTATGGATTATTAAATGGCCCATCGTGACAAACATCCCAGGTGAGCGTCATTATGTGGCCATTGTTGGCTGCAGTTGTCTACGGATGTGTGTCAGATCACGATGACTTTGATGTTCAAGTCTGCGTTCCCATTAATCTTCTGTCTGCTGTTAAATTCCCAGCTATGATTATAGGTTTCTTGGTTTCTTTTGTAACTCTCATTATTTGCCTTGCACATTTTGAAGCTCAATTATCTGGGGAAAATCTCTGTCTTGAAAAATTCTTGATATTAATGCACTTATTTAGATTTCTTAAGCTTGCTTGTTACATGATTTTTTCCTAACTATTTAAGTGTTTTATGCTTCAACTTTGCTTGTTTCAGGTGACATAACTGGCTCTTCATTTTCAACTCCTCTCCATCTGATGTATTTGTAACTTATATTCCACTTTATTTTATTTGTTGACTTGAGACAAAGTCTTAAGTTATCCAGGTCAAAGTCATTACGTATCTGAAAGTGACTTTGAACTCAAGATCTGCCTGACTCAACTTCCCCAAATGCTGGGATCACAGGTGTGTGCCACCTAACCTGAAAATCTGTGTCCTATTTTCTAATGATTTCCCTGTGATCCCTGTGTTGGTTTTACGTGGCGCTTTTACCCTGCAAGGAAAAGTCACGAGGCACAACAAAACCCACTATAAGAGTTTTATTAGGAGGAGAGAGGGACAGGACAGAGTGTGTGGTCAGGTCTGTTGAAGACATATGTGCAGAGGAGGGAGGGTACATAGAACCCACCTCTTATAGACTTATGTAGTCCCACATGGAGCCACCTGGCTGCTCCATGCATGCACATAGATTACGTGATCACACTGCACACAAATTACATGACCACGTGGCACATGGATTACGTAGGATGTACGGCCTGGGAATTGACTGTCTCACCAGGGCATGCATGATCATGGGGGCATGGCTAGGATTCCTATCATCCCAGATTCTTTATTTTTATAAAAGATGGCGGATGAGTGGGTATGGGAGTGTCGTTTCTCCTGAAAACTGCTTTTAGCTGATTTTGTGGGTGTTGGTTGACTCTTGTGGGTGGAGTAGAGAAGGAGGCTTCTGAGGTAGCCAGGCATCCTGGGATGGCGGATTGTCGTCTGCTGCTGTGGAGCCATCCATCATCTTTCTCAGCTTGGGACTATGACTGCTTGTGTCTGAGAGTGTGCTGGTGAGACAGAGAAAAGCTTAGAAAACAAGAATTATATATATATATATATATATATATATATATATATATATATATATTTCTATGTGCATACAAGGCACAGCTCTGTAAGCCCATATGCGCATGTGCAGGGGAATCCATAAGAAGCGGCTCACAGACTCCTCCCCCTTCTCTGCCCCCCCCATCATGCACATGTCTTCCACAGGCCTGGTCATGTTCCTTCTCCCTAATAAAATTCTGACAGTGGGTTTTGTCATGGCTTTTCTCATGGCTTTTCTCACACAGTAACAGTGCCACTTAATGAATAGCATTGGGCTGCCACATTAAAACCAACACCCTGTTTACTTCTTTGTGAGCTATTCAAGTTTTGCGTATTATATTTCAAGTTTTTCATTTACCTCTGACCTTCATATTTTCTAAGTGGTTTTACCCAGGCTTTGTATTTTTCTGAACTAGGTCTCACTATGGTCCTAGGCTAGCCTTGAGTTCAAAACTGTGTTAGCTTCCTTAATGCTGGTATGTACCCTGAAACTGTTGTGCCCGTCGCAAGACCCCCAAGCAAGACCACCACAGAGCCAATATCCGATGCAAGCACACAGAGTTTTTAATAACAAAGCAAGCCCCGGAGCTTGGTCCGTGTCCAATACTCGACATGGTGGGTGGAGGAGAATGGCCCGAGTGCTCACTTGAAGGGGTTTATACAGGAAAGGTTTACATGCAGCTTAGGATTGGACGAGGGGGCTGGGGTGAGGTAGTTCTTTGAAGTACTGGCTGAACTATAAGCATGAGGTTACTGATGGCTGACAGGAAGCAGGGTATCAACAGAAACATAAATTTTTTACTCCCTGTGTCCTGCTTTACCAAGTCCAGGATATATAGACTTATTGTTTCAATCTTATCTTCCCATGAGCTCGACTTCTGGTCAGTTCTAAAACTACTGATCAGCAGATACCTTTGGCGGAGGGATGTCTCTCAAGAGGGCTACTGATTTTTCCCTTTCAAAACCTAAATTTTGAGTTATTTACACTTTCCCACATGGTAACTTTTTCTCCTCTTTTGGAAATACAATTTTATATATATAAAACTTTATACTTTCCCCTACAGTAACTTTTTCTCCTATTTTGAAAATACAATTATATATATATATATATATATATATATATATATATATATGCAGTTTGAATCTAAAATGTGGCCACATGCGGCTTTAGGGGAGTGGGGTCTGGATAACAGAGGTAGCTCACCAGGTGCAGGCCTTTCTGGGGTTGACTCGCCCCGACTCTGGTCCAAGTCTCCTGCTTCCTGTCTGCTGTGTGAGCAAACCAGCCCTACTCATGTCTCAGTGCGGCACACAGAGCCACTCTGCTGATGCCCATTCTTACTGACTGATGCTTCTGAAACTGTGAGCTGAGATAAGGCTCCTCCCTCAAGCTGCTTCAGCCAGGGATTCTGTCACAGCAACAAGACACAACTAACACAGTTAAAATACTATGGTGGTCTGAATGAGAATGGCCCTGCAGGCTTGTGCATCTGAATGTTTGGTTCCCAGTTGATGGGCTGTTTAGGAAGGATTGGGAAGCATGGCCTTGTTGGAGGAGGTGTGTCACTCAGGGTGGTTTTGAGGTTTCGAAAGCCCATACCAGGACCCCTTTCTACCTGCAGCTATGAATCAAATGTGAGCTCTCAGCTACTGCCCCAGCACCATGCCTGCCTGCTGTCCCACTCTCCACCATGATGACCATTGACCAACCCTCTAAAACTGTAAGCGAGTCCCCAAACACTTTCTTTTGTAAGTAGCCTTGTTCATGGTGTTACTTCACAAAACTAGAACAGAAACTAAAACAAATACTTGGTATTCTCAACTCACTAAAACTGTATTCATTAGGTAATATAATGGTAGAATTTTTCTTAAGCATTGACTTCAGAGAATTTAAGTAATTGAGCCAAACTTTTACTAATTGAACTGAACATATAATTTCACTTTGCTGTTATTTTTGTTTTGGCAAGTCTCAGTTTGTATTCCAAGCTAGACTCTAGCTCTGCCTCAACCTCAGGGTGCTGAGATCTCAATGGAAGCCTCATGAATTTTTTTTTAGCATCAAATGTTTCTCCATTATCAGTGAGTCAGTGTAGGGCATTGTTCCTTTACTGAGTGGATAGAAATTAAGAATTGTGCTCTGGCCAGGCGTTGGTGGCGCACGCCTTTAATCCCAGCACTCGGGAGGCAGAGGCAGGCAGATCTCTGTGAGTTCGAGGCCAGCCTGGGCTACCAAGTAAGCTCCAGGAAAGGTGCAAAGCTACACAGAGAAACCCTGTCTCGAAAAACCAAAAAAAAAAAAAAAAAAAAGAATTGTGCTCTGATACTTGTATTACTAACACAATGTCTAATAAACAGCCCTGCATCTCAAGACAAAAACCTTCACACAGAACACTCCCTGGATCACTCCCTGGATGACAGCATACCATGACCTGTGTGAGTCTCTAACAGTGTGTATCTGTTTCCATACTTACATGTTTCTGCTTCTTCTTGTACTCTGGAAAGTGTCCATGTTTGAACAATTAATTATATTGTCAATTAAACTTGAATTTGACTTGATATTCTAAATGAAATATGAAGAGATAAATGTAATCAGAGTAGCTAAAACAGCTTCTTATAATATTTGAGTGTATCTACTGAATTAGGGCCCCATTTTTAAGATATGAGTTAAACAATACACTAATTTAAAACTTTTCTCTCTACATTTTATTAACCCAACTGTATTTAAAGTCCCAACATGAATATTGATATTTTTGTTGTTAACATATATAAAGATTTTCTCAGTCATCTAATGTAGTTTTTTAAAGTATGACTTGAATCATCTATAAATTATTTGGAATGTATCATTTGGGGTAGAATTTAAGTAAGAAAAATATATGTCATACAACACAGGACAGAGGCAAGATACTCATCCATTCTTTAGATGTGGTTGTTATCTCTGTGCAATCTTCTATTATAATGCTGTTCAAGGTAATTGTTTTTCTTTTTCTTTCTTTTTGTGCTGAGGACTGAGCCTTCTCGTAGATAGTCAGGGGATAGTGATCATGAAGGTCATCAAGATGGACCCTACTATCATAATCAACAGCCTGTATAACCAGGAAAACAATGGATCTGATTCCCATTTCTTATCTTACATAGAGACATGATATTCTAAACTTCTCCAAAGGTCTTATTATTACCATATAGCAGTCATATTTCTGAAGAACAAAGATCAAATATTGCCCTAAACTAGAGCTAAGACAAGTAGGCCAAATAGGCACCAGACAGGGAAGCACCTAGTAGGAAGACTGTATGTTCTAAGTACTTACAGAAATAGCAATAGCCTACCTAAAACTGTAGGTTGGTATAATGGTCTTTGGCCACTATCCACCACACACCTCAAGAGTATGCCACACATAGTGGTCTCTCTGAAAGTTCCCACTTTAACTTGTAACATACTCCAGTCATCTTCTGCACTACACTCTTCAGTCTCATCTGAATCCCTTTAATGGAGATCACAAGGATGGGGGGGAGCAGAGAAAAGACAAGAACAGCATCTTGGTGACATGCTTTGGTTTTCCTCTGGGTGCTACTGAATTACCTTCATCTTCATTGTGGCAATCATGAACACCCCTCCTTCAGGGCATCAGGGAATTCCCTTTTCCTTTCTACTTACAGCCTTCCCTCAGCCATGGGTTCTGTGCCTGAATATGGATCCCTCACTCTCCTGTTTTAGGGGACTATGTCAGTTTACCCTTGTTCACTTGCGCTTCTGTGTACTACGACATCAGTGCTAACATAATTCAAGTACCATTAACAAAAGAAAGGTTGCTGTTTTCAAATAATGTTTTCTGGGTGTGTCCATTGAAATCTGATGAGATCAATGTGTTTCCTATATCAGATTAAAAGGGTAACACCAGGCTTCAGCTGTCAGATTCTTCTGTGTCTGATGCACTTATTTACATAATGTGCTAACTGGGTCCTAAGGAGAATGTAGGAATGCCTCGATAATTGTTAGCCTCTGCACATTGTGGTCAGGATAAATAGCTTTATTTTGGGATTCTCTCCCAATTTTACAAAATGCTTATGGGAAAAAACGTATTTATCTAAAAGAAACAATCATATCTTTGTTATGTGTATATTTTTGTA
This sequence comes from Peromyscus attwateri, assembly GCA_902168425.1. NCBI lineage: Eukaryota > Metazoa > Chordata > Mammalia > Rodentia > Cricetidae > Peromyscus > Peromyscus attwateri. The sequence continues at coordinate 22,756 of CABHPP010118361.1, forward strand.
AAGTTTGAAACCTAGACTTTGATGTCCAGGAACTTGGCTTACACTGACTGACACAACTCTAGAATCAAGGAAACCATGCTATTTACTACATGATGTTTACTCATAAAACAGGCAGGACAAGATACCCCTGATTCCCAGAACATTGTTGTAGTTGACCCACATTGGCCAGAGAATTTGGTTCCCATTGACCGAGGCTCCTCTGTAACTCAGCAGCACACAGAGCTCCTGATTTAAAGACTTCTGAGGATGCTCTGGTTGTTCAGTGGTGTTTCAGCCTCTCTCTCTTCTTGAGAGGAAGTTCTTCTCCAGTTTGTTTGTGCACCAGTTTGTGTTGCTGTGGTTTAAGTGTGAAATGGCCCCACAGGCTCATGGGTATGAACACAGGGTTTCCCAGCTAGAGGCACTATTTGGAAAAGTTATGAACTTTTAGAAGGTGTAGCCTTGCTGGAGGAAGTGCCTTACTGGGTGAGTGCCTTGATGTTCTATAGCCTGGTCCACTTCCTGTTCACTCCCTGCTCTGGACTGCTATAGTGATGTGGGCAGTTGGTGTCTGTTTCTAACAGAAGCCATGCTTCCAGGATCCATGATAAGGCCATCCCTTCAAACTTTAGGTCAGAACGGACCCTTTCCACTTTTTCTGCATCAAGTTGCTTTTGTCAGGGTATTTTGTCACAGAAATAGGAAAAAAATTAATTATTGGGACAAATTTGGTCCTCAGACTTTAAAAACAGAGAGCTTCACTTCACCTTATATAAATAAATGGCAATTTAAATTAAATGCTCAAGACTAATAGTATACAATTAATGATTGGGGCCTGGAGAAAATCTCACCACCTCTTCAGAGCAGCATTATAGCACATTATAAAAGCACACTCTACGAACCTCTTCTACTTTAAAGAAAATCCATCTCTGAGACAGTCTGCTCTGGTTAGTTTTTTTGTTAACTTGTGGTACAAATCTGATTTAGCTGAGAATAAGGATATTCATCTAATGAATTTTCAGATCAGGTTGGCCTGTGACTGTATCTGTAAGAGACTGGCTATCTTGATTGATGATTTATATGAGTGGTCTCAGCCTACTGTGGGCAGTACCACTCCTAGGCAGATGAGTCTGGGATATGTTTAACAAAAAAAAAAGTTGATCCTGACCAGACAGTGAGCCAGTAAGTAGCATTACTCAAGTTCCTGCTTCAACTTCCTACCTGACTTCCTCAAAGACAGACTATGGTCTGGAACTTTAAGATGAAATAAACCTTTTCCTCTCCAGATTGCTTTTGGTCGTGGTGTTTATTACAGGCACAAAAAGCAAACTAGAACAGAATCTTTATTCAATCTGCTCCTGACGTTGGAAGGAAATTACAAAATTTTCATTGACATTCGAGATCCACACTGATGGTCTACTAAATATAATAAATTGTGTTTCCTGTAACTTTGCTCTAAGGAGAAAGAAGAACAAAATGAGGCTACATCTACCAAAGAGAGGAAAAGGCGCAGAGAACAGCTTGAGACTTCACAGGGCATGCTGACTGGTTTTGTCACCTTGACAGACATTAGAGTCCTCTGGGAAGAGGACACCGCACCTGAAGAGTTGCCTCCATCAAATTGGCCTGTGAGATTTTCTTAATTGTTAATTGGTGAGAAGAGTACACTCCACTATGGGCATTGCCATTTTCAGGCAGGTGGGCTTGGACTGTATAAGCTCAGCTGAGCAAGACAGAGAAAGCAAGTCAGTCAGCAGTGCTCCTTCACTGTCTTGGCTTTAGCTCCTCCCTCTGGATTCCTGCCCTGAGATCCTGCCCTAACTTGTATCAACCATGCTCTGTAACTCGTAAATAAATGAAACCCTTTGCTCTCCAAGTTGCTCTTAGTCATGCTGTTTATCACAGCAGCAGAAACCAAAGCAGAGAGACCAAAAACCTCCCACTGGCTTCACTCCAAGGAAAACCAAGCTTCCAGATCGGTGCTGTGTCTGTTGGAAGGAAAATTATTAGAAAACTCTTATCTGAATATTGAGCATCATTCTAAGACTTGTTGCTTGTCAATGAGGTGAAGATAGAACACTGGAGAGGTTACTATCCCAAGGATCAAAAGCCCCTGAATTAGAGCCCCAAGTATTGTCCTTGGAATGAGGAAGCTCTTGGCTCCACTTGACTCCTCACTTGACCATCACGAGTGTGGCAAAGTCTCATGTAAATCTTGAAGTCACAGGTAGGACCATGATTTTCTCCTTGACAGTGGAGCCTACAACTCTGCTCTTACCTTATATGCTGGACAGTTGGCCTCTACCTCTTATGTAATGTGCATCAGTGAGAGCCTCATGACAAAATGTCCCCTGTGCCTTATACTGTGTATGGAAGAGTTACTGTGCTGGCTAATTTTATGTCAACTTAACACAAGATAGAGTCATCTGAGAGGAGGAAACCTCAATTATGAAAATGCTACCAAAAAAATGTGCTATAGGCAAGCCTGTAGGGCTTAGTGATTAGTGATTGATGGGGAAGGCCCAGCCCATTGTGGGTGGGGCCATCCCTGGCTGGTGGTTTTGGGTTCTATAAGAAAGCAGGCTGAGCAAACTATGAGGAGCAAACCACTAAGCAGTACCCTTCCATGGCCTCTGCATCAGCTCTTGCCTTCATGTTCCTACTCTGCTAGAGTCCCTGTCTTGACTCATTCTGATGATAAAACTGTAGTGTGGAATTGTAAACCAAATAAATCCTTTCTTCCTCAAGTGGCTTTGGTCATGGTTCTTCATCACACCAACAGTAACCCTAACTAAGACAGTTAATCTTGACCTGCTTTTTTTCTAGTAATATCCAACTGTTCTCTACATTTATTGACAAAAAAATGGTGTTCTAACTTCTCTTCATTCCAGAAATAATCCAATAACTGCCAAGATCATCTCTCCTGGAGATAATAAACAATTCATTCCTTTCAGGCCTCCTCACTAACCCACAAGCATGGGTACCAACAGGCCAAAAGGGCAATCACAACCACTCAATTGTAATAAAAATGGGAAATTCTTGTGCTTTTCCTAGTCATAAATAATATTTTCTCTGGCTTAAAGTCCAAATAGAACTTTATCCCATAGTCAGTAAACTGCTTTGTGTTGGACTTTTAAATCTCTGTCAACATCTTGTAATAATGAGTTTATTTATTATAATCTTAGTAGCAATGCTATTAGTCTTTAGATGTTATATACTTGAGTGGCCTCTTAAGACAATTGTCTCGCTTTCATAATCAATCAGCCCTCAGCTGGTCATAGGGCATACTTTTTTCCATAAATCTGGGTCTCTTCAATTGTCTCCCCAGCTTGAGTGAAGACATAAACTTTTCTATGACTCAATTAGTTAAAAGTAGTCAGATAGACCCAGTTCCCATCTCCTAGGGGATTTTTTTGACTCAAACCTTGAGTGGGGATTGCTAGATAGCTAGTCAGTTATTAAGCAGCATAGAGGGCATGGAGGATGGGGCTTGTAGCTCATAACTGGAAGCCTGGAAAAATAGGAAATGAGACCAGAACTTCAACAGCCAGTAAAAAGAATGGTATGGGATTCATATCCCTTGCCTGGAGTAGAGACATCCCACTCAAAAGTGTCCAAAAGATCATCCTACAACTATGTGACTACAGACTTTCTTGTCAGGAACAAAGACATACTATTGTCCCCTCCTCTGAAAGTTGATCCACGTGGACTCTTCAGTTACCTAAACACCCTCCCACCCTGAAAATCCATTTGTTTTGAAGACTTTAAGAAATAGTGCAGGGTTGGGGAGATGTCTCAGTTGGTAAAGTACTTGCCATATTAAACCAGACACACTGACCCTGACTGAAGAGGAAATGGAGAATAGCCTTGAAGACTATTCACAGGAGACAGGAGACAACTTCCTACACACACACAGGTACTAAGATTAACAATTAATAAATGGAACTTCATAAAATTGAGAAGCTTTTGGAAGGCAAAGGACATTATCAATAGGACAAAACAGCAACCTACAGAATGGGAAAAGATTTTCACCAAGTCCACATCTAGTAGAGCGCTAACATTAAAATATATGAAGAACTCAAGGAACTAGACATCAACAAACCAAATAATCCAATTAAAAATGGGATACATATCTAAACAGAGAATTCTCAGTACAGGAATTTCAAATGGCTAAGAAACACTTAAAGAAATGTTCAACATCCTTAGCCATCAGGGAAACACAAATCAAAACTACTTTGAAATTCTATCTTACACTTGTCAGAATGACTAAGATCAATAACACAAATGACAGCTCATGCTGGTTAGGCTATGGAGCAAGGAGAACACTTCTCCTTTGCTGGTGGGAATGCAAACTTATACAGCCACTATGGAATCAATCAATATGGTGGCTCCTCAGAAAATTGGAATTTATCTACCACTAGACCCAGCTACAGAACTTGTGGACATATACTCAAAGGACACTCCATCCTACCATAAGGACACTTGCTCAACTATGTTCATAGCCGCTTTATTCATAATAGACAGAAACTGGAAACATCCCAGATGTCTCTCAACCAAAGAACAGATTTTAAATGTGATATATTTACAAAATAGAGTATTACTCAACTGTTAAAAAGATGACACTATGATATTTGCAGGTAAATAGATAGAACTAGAAAAAAAATCATCCTGAGTGAGGTATCCCTGACTCAGAAATACAAATATACTATGCACTCACTTATAAGTAGATATTAACTGTTAAGTAAAGAATAATCATGCTACAATCCACAGACCCAGAAAGGCTAAGTAACAAGGAGGGCTCTAGGGAAGACACAAGGATCTCCCTGGGAAAGGGAAATAGAATAGATTTTGTGTGCAGACTGGGTGCAGGTGGGGATGGGAACAGGGGAATCAGATTGAGGAGGGAGGGAGAGGGAGATAGTACTAGCAGAGATGACTGAAATGGGGGTGGGGGCTTTTAGAGGGTGATGTGGAAACCTAGTGCAGTGGAAACTTCCTGGAATCTATGAGGATGACTCTATCAAGGACTCCTAGTAAAGGAGAACACAGAGCCTGAGCCAGGCAAGGCTCCCAGTGGTGAGACAACAACCCAGCCACAAAGCCCACACATACGTGTTCTGAGTGTAAGTTGCGCTGTGGCAATAATGGCTCAGCCTGTAGGAGTGGACGACCAAAGACTGGTATAACTTGAGGCCCAAGGCATGAGAGGGAGTCCATGCCCAACACTGCCTGATTGCCCAGGAACCAGAAGCTGGATGTCTCAGAAACTTAGAGTAGAACCAAATACAACTGACAAAAAAAAAAAAAAAGACCAAAAAAAAAAAGTAATGAACTGGTTCCTAATGGTGTTCTGCTACCCTTACAGATTGGTAGCAAGCCCAGCTGTCATCAAAGAGGCTTCATCCAGCAACTGATGGAAGCAGATGAAGAGACTCACGGCCAAACACTAGGCAGAGAGTCCAAATTGAAGATCTCCATTGGGTCCCTCCTTCTGGAGCTCAAGGAACCCCGAGGAAGAAGGCGAGGGAGGATTGTAGGAACCAGAGGGGTGGAGGACACCAGGAAACCATGGCTAACATAGTCAACTAAGCTCATAGGGGCTCACAGAGACTGAAGTGACAATCACAGAACCTACCTGGGTCTGAGGTAGGTAGGTCCTCTGCATACATGCTGTGGTTGTTTAGCTTTGAGTTTTGTGGGACTCCTAACAATGGGAGTGGAGGTGTCTCTGTCTCTTTCGCCTGTTTGTGGGGCCCGTTCCCTCCTACTGGGCTGCCTCACAGAGCCTTGATATGAGGGTTTGTGTCTAGTCTTATTGCATATTGTTATATTGTGTTCCCTTGATATCACTGGGAGGCCTGCTCTTTTCTCAAGGGAAAGAGAGGAACAGTAAATGGGGGGAGCACTGGAAGGAGTGGAGGAAGGAGAGCCTGTGGTTGGGATGTTGTACGAGAGAAAAAAAGAAAGAGTTCAGGGCTGGGGAGACGGCTCAGTAGGTAAGGTGCTTGCCATATTAGATGTGAGGACCTCAGTTTGGATCTCCAGAACTCACAGAAAGACCAAACATGGTGTGTACACTGTAACCTCAGCTATGATGTGACAGTGCACACAAAGCTTCAGCTATGGTGAGATGGGAGACAGAGACACACAGATTTCCTGAAGCTCAGTTTTCCAGTCAGCCCAGCTTAATAGGCAAAACTCTAGGTCAATCAGATATCCTGTCTCAAACAAAAGATGGAAGATTTCTAGGGATACACACCTAAGGTTATCCTCTGACCTACACACACACACACACACACACACACACACACACACACGCACACGCACACGCGCACACACACACACACACATATACACACACACACACACACGCTCACATACACATTGTTATGAATGTGCTATGTAAGAAACAGAAATGAACATATTTGTATCTTTCTATAATGTCAGGATTTAGTGAATAACAATAAGTTCATAGTGTACATTTGTTTCAATGGTATCAACTTGCTAGGTAATTGGACTTTCCTTGATCATACAGCCAATCTGCTTTTACAGAATTATTTGTGTGTGTGTGTGTGTGTTTTTTTTTTGTGTGTGTGTGTATACCTAAAGAGGCCAAAAGAGTTCGTTTTATTCCCTGAAGTTAGAATTACAGGCAGTTGTAGGTGCTGGGAATATGTCTTCTGAAAAAAAAACCAGAAAGTATTTTTAACCACTGACCTACCTCTCCACCTGCATTTTAGTCCAATCTTAATTACTTTTATTAAGTCTCCATCACACATCACACAGTAAATATGCTGTTACAGAATGGTTGAGGACACTGCCAAATTCAAGAGGTTTCAGAATGTAGACTTATAGAAACACTAGTTAGACAAGGAAACAACTGGGCAGGGGTGCAGGCGTTGGAAAAGCCATGGCTATGTGTCTCACAGTTTTAAGGGCAAAGCTGCAGAGTCCAGCTTCAGAACCAAAGGGCAGGACTGCATCCAGATGAAGAAGCAGATGAATGGATGGATGATGGATAGATGATGGATGGACAGTGGATGGATGGATGGATGGATGGATGGATGGATAGATGGATGGATGGCAGGTCCAGATGAGTGAACAGGAGGCTGGGGTGTTGAATAGGCTGTACCAAGAATGGGAACCAAATTCATTGGAAGTCCTGAGGACAGTCGGGGGTTCTCTGCCTGTTGATCCTTGATGCATACAACAGATGGTCAGATGACAGTTTGATGGAGGCTATTGCAATTGTCTACCTCCTTATGAGGTCCAGGTAAAGAAGTTACACCCATTCCTTGGTATATTATGTCCAGGAAATTCTGGGGCTTGCTTTCCCTGATAGGATTTTAATATACATGTCCCTACAGCTTCACTTCCTTCTGGTAAATTTATACAGAATAAGTCACTTATCAGTCTGCAATGCATGGATAGTGCCAGATAGATGGTGCACGCATGTATCCACCCAGGTGCACAGTCACCTCCCATCTTCAAAATAAAATCAAAGGTACTTGAAAAATGGGATCTCTTAGAGCAAGACACAGTCATAAAAGCTATCGATTTATCCAATATGGAGTAACTTGGATCAGGGCACAGACTGATCTCAACAAACATGTACTCTTTCATGGGGGGAAGAGACATATATAAACGTTATAAAAAAATATAAAGTTTATCTGAAAAATGAAGATGGATGCAATGGGTCCTTTGGCCACTGCCCATTCTCCCTGGAAGAGTGCTTCACTTCAGTGAATACAGCTTACCTTAACCAATATCTTCCAAAAGTTTCAGTGAGTTCTTTCTATAGAAGGCATGGGCACTGGGGAGCTGGGATGGGGGGGGGGCGACTGCAGTGAGATCCCAGTAACAATCCAGGACCTCACACATTAAGAAAGCTTTCTCCTACTGAAGGATACCCCTTATATTTAATGTTGCAATTTCCAACATTTGGTACATTAAAATTGTTCCCCTAATAATGATAGTTGATTCCCAGTTAAATTTATTTTCCTCATCTCTCTCAAACAAGCAACTTATAAAGGCCTCAATTTAGCCTCGAGTGTGGCAACTCAGATACAGGTGCGATGTAGCTTTTTCCTCTAGTCATTACAGGACCATCATCTGCCGTCATGGAGCAGAGGTCGTTTTGATCCTATACTCGGCTGTGAAGTAAGCAGCATAACACAGCCATTGCTGTTGTGGTGGCAAAGGGATGGTGGAAAGCCGAGTAGCAGGGAAGGGAGGGTCACCAATCGTTACCTGAGATTTCAGGTGCCATTCCATCCTGACTCCCAACTCTGTGCTATGTCTAAGGGATATGGAAAATGAAAGATTAACTAAAGAAGGGACACCCATGATGAAGCCTCCATGAGGACATCTACTATGATGGGGGTAAGACTTTTTGATACAGATGTTTTGGGTCACACATGCCACTGTAAGTAACCCCTTATCAATGCTTTTGTAAATAAGTCCAATAAACTCACTGGCTTAATAAGCTAGGCTGTGTTAAATCATTGCTTGAATCTTTGCTGTTTAGTCTGGGGTTTATTCATGTCTTCCTAGGAAAAATATCGCTACCTTTTCATTTAAAACAAATGAATTGGTGTTATTCAGAAAAAAAAGTTTTTGTAAAACTTAATTACAGACCAGGTTCCTCATCCTGGTCTTTCTTTAGCTCTCTGGTCTTTGTGATCTCCATAGAAAGATGAGACACAGTGAGTATAGTGTAGAAGGTGGGTGGATGGGATTCATGTGAGTAAGGCAGTCTCATTAACTGAGAGTGAGCACTGGCTGATGGGACCACTGCCAGGGTTTATATTTTAAACAGGCTTTACCGTATTTTTAAAGTATTGAGCAGAGGGAGGTGGATCTCTGTACATTTGATACCATCCTGGTCTACAGAGTGAATTCCAGGCCAGCCAAGGATGCACAGTAAGAACCTGTCTCAATGCTCTCTCTCTCTTTCTCTCTCTCTCTCTCTCTCTCTCTCTCTCTCTCTCTCTCTCTCTCTCTC
>CABHPP010118362.1:0-23907 GCA_902168425.1 Peromyscus attwateri
GGGGCCTTCTGGTTCCATTTGTGTGTTCTGTTTGTGCCGCAGGACTTCGTCTGTGGTCCTTGGATGTCTTTTCTGGGCTGAACGGGAGCCCGGAAGTCATTCCTCTCATTGCTCTTGTTTCATAGTTGGTTTTCCAAGTCAGGGGCATTGCCTGGAACTGACTGACAGATGAGGGATGGTCATTCTGGGGCAGAGGATGAAAGAAAAGCAAAGAGCAAGACAAACAAACAGAAAGAAAACACAATCCTGAAACAGACACCCGCTTCTCTTTAGGCAATGTAGTTAGAAGCTTCCACGGTGGCGTAACCATCTTGCGTTCAGCTCTCATTCATACTCCATGATGGGTGGCTGGTGACCTGTGCTGTCGTTACAAAACATCCATCAGCAGGCTCTGGCCCATGTTGTCTTGGTCAGCTAGAGTCTGAAGGGTTGTGGGCAGGGCCACTTGTGTGCATGGAGTGGGGGATCTTTTTGTGTTTCAAAGGAGTCTCACGGGTACATTCAGATCACCAGATCTCGCCTAAATACTTTTTATTGTCATGAGTGAATGCCTCTCCCTCTGCCTTCAACTCCCATGGTCTTTGTTTTCTGTCTCTTGTGTGGACAGACATTCTGTTACCAATAAGACAGAGGAAGGGGGAACTTGAAAGATTAACCTTTGCATGACCATTCGAGGAGACAGCGCTTGAGTTCATGATGACCTCGTGGTGTTGGGGCCGGTCTAACAGTCAGGGTTTCTTCTTGGAGAGGGCATCTCGCTGTGGCTCCATGCTTGATGGATGGGGTGGCTACAAAAAGCAGCTGAAAGTTGTCCAGAGAATCCATTCAGAGATAGGGTCCTAACACACAACAGAATGTTCTTCAAAGAGTCGGAAGAGAAGGGATCAATTTCAGAACGAATTTTATGACCTTACTGGAACATGCCCAGTGTGTTCTCTTCTGTCCTCTCCTTGACTGTCACACTCAACAGGAAAACCCTTGCAGAGAGTAGGTGACCAGATGTCCTTCTTCTGCCCCCTCCCTATGATGGCTGATTTCAAGCGTCACCTTGACAGGATCGAGAATAACCTAGGAGACAAGCCTCTTGGCATGTGTGTAAGGGAGTTTCTAGACTGAGTTCATTGAGGTGGGAAGACCCATTCTAGCTGTGGGCAGCATCCCCCAGCCTGGGGTCAGGAACGGAATGAAAAGGAGAAAGTGAACAGCACTAGCACTCGACACTCTACTGTGTTATAACTGCAGATGCAGCGTGACCAGCCGTCCCACGCTCCTGCTGAACCCGGGTCTTCCCAATTCACTAGGCTGGCTGCTCAGGGAGCCCCATGGCTCCTCTTGTCCCTGCCTTCCCTGTGCTGAGGTTACGGGTGGATCCTGCTACATCTGCCCTCCCCTTGCCCGTGGGTGCTAGAGAAACTGAACTCAGTTCACCATGCTCGCACAACAAGCTCTTTACCAGCTCGGCAAGTACAAACTGTCTAGTAGTTTGCAGATCAAGCAGATGGAGGGTCAGAGAGCTAATGCCCCTGTTTACATTACCTGTTGCTTTGTAGTTTTGACACAGTGCCCAGTTCCTCAGCTCCAAGAATGTGGTCGGCAAACGTGTCTTGAGTAGTTGCTGCATTTAGGCACCTACAGAGAAGCCTGTTTGTTTAAAGAGAAAGACGTTTATTGGGACACATTACCAAGCTACTTTTAACTCTGAGTCAGTTGAAAGGGAAAAAACGATGAAGTTGTCTGATTCACTAAAAGAGAAATGAGCCGAGAGCTGGTGGGTGATAGACAGAAACCAACTGGACTTCGTTCAGATGGTAAATGACAAGCTGCTTGGAGGAACAACTTGGGGAGAGGAGAACGGCACCACAAAGGTCTGTGTGGGTCAAGCAATGGTTATACAGTTTACAAATCCATTTGGAAATGGACACAGGGTAGATAGAAACCATCTTCTTCCCACCAAGCAGAAGTTTCAACGAAGGAAAAAAAGGTTAGGTTACAAAGAATTCTCAACTTGATCTACACAATAAGATTGATGACTCTCCGACTGGATACGGGACTTTGCAGAATCCTGAGGATTCTGCAGAGGGTCAAGGAACAGTGTGTAGATGGTTCTTGTTGGCTGGGCTCAGTGCTGACTGTGGATGGGAAGTTGTACAGATATACGCATGCCCCCTATCGTGTGTGTGTGTGTGTGTGTGTGTGTGTGTGTTTAAGTCTACCAAACAAACTACTATAGAGGTTTTTTCAAAAAAATAACATTTGTCAAACTCTTACAATGTATCAGAAGTTCTACCACACATAATATATTTTCTCATTTAATCATCATTAAAAAGCCACATAACCGAGTGTTACTTCCTTCTTTGACAGTTAGGAAAAGTTATGGAAATATTCTCAGTGTTTTAATAGGTAATAAGCTTCACATATTTAAGTATGATTGCTATAATATATATTCATATTATTTTAATCTTCAAAATTGCCTCACTAAAAAAGACACTCATATATGCAACAAGCAGATAAACTGAGGCTTAGACATCTTAAACAACTTGTGCACTGTCAAAGGAAGAAATATCATTTCTGTCATAAATTACCTTAAGTCCTTCATATGGTATAGAATTCAGCTATTATTAGGGAATAGAATATTTGTGGAAGACTCATATTAATTCCAGAGAGAAAAAAAATGACCAGGTAACCTCTCTTTCTTTTTCTTTTTGAGACAGGATCTCACTATGAGCTCTGGCTGACTTGAAACTCACTATGTAGATCAGGCTGGCCTGGAACTCACAGAGATGCCTCCTGAATGCTTAGACTAAAGGCATGTACCACCAAACTCAGCCCAGTTACTTTTCACTTATGACAATCATTGAGAAGCTGGAATAAAAAGATCTCTTGGCTTCAGATTTGGATCTTAGTCTGTTTTTGCTTAGATTCTACAATGACATAATGCCCATCGGTTTGGGGACCACTGTGCAGCTTTGATATCGGGGTCACGAGTCTGATGGAGTGTGGAGCACTCAGAGCTTGGTCCTTAAAGAGTACGTGTGGAGTGCAATAGAAGACTGAGGCTCTACGTCATGAGAGCTGTGACTGTCCATGGGTGATCGACGTCTGCCTGCTGGCACTTGTACTAAGAGCTAGACATCTAGAGTGTGTTCCATTTGGTCCTTGCATCAACTCCTTGTCCTGGATATTACTGGCACTGGATACTACCGGGGAACTGAAGCTTGGCAAGAAGTGTTTTACCTGCTGAAGAGAGTCAGCTGTCCTGCAGCTGGGAGGCCACGTGACCCAAAATGGTGCAGCTAACAGTCAGGAGCTCTGAGGTCTAAGGGCCTGTGTTGCTTCCATCCTGTCGTACTTTTAGGGACGTTCTTAAAAGCATGACTGACTTCCTTTTTCCCTCTTTGTCACTAATCATTAATTGGAAAGGTTCCAGTGCTTCTGAAATCAAAGTGTGTGTGTGTGTGTGTGTGTGTGTGTGTGTGTGTGTGTTGCATATAACTGTTACTCAATCCCATCAATGTAATCATTCATGAGTCATTCTAAGTCCCCAGTAAATACATACCACAGCCAACACGAAAGATTCCACTAAGTTGCAGACAGCGTTGAGGCCCCTATTTCCAATGCTAATCTTCTCCGTTATGTCTAGAGTGTCTGCCGTGGGTCTCAGTTGGTCTTTCCGACAGCTCTGTGTACTAGGGATTACTGGGGTCGCATCCGCTTTCAAAGAAGAGAACTAAGGCCCAGAGAGAAGCATCTTACCCAAAGGAGTCACATGGCTGCTGAGTGTCCCCTGGAGCACAGGGTATGCAGCCTCAGCAACAAGAACTCAGGTCTGCCTCCCACCGGGGAGCTGGCTGAAGGGTGACTGCTTACATAATCATAATCATTGTTCACCTCACATAATAAAAAGGAGTTCATTCTGCTCTGAATTTTGTTGAATTTTACTTACTCTTCGGTCTGTCCATTTAGCTTTGTGGTCCATTTCACATCACTTTTTGTGTATAGGATGAGGCGAGGTTGATACTTGAGGTGTTCGCACATCTTTTTTGTTACGTTATTAACTGAACTACAGAACCTATTTCTTTTACCTTTTTTGAGACAAGGTCTTGTTGTATAGCCATGGCTGGATTGGAACTTGCTGCGTAGATCAGGCTGACATTGACTCACAGTGATTCTTGCCAGTTTTTTTTTTCTTTTCTTTTCTTTTCTTTTTTTTTTTTTTCCGAGATAGGGTTTCTCTGTGTAGCTTTGGAGGCCTGGAACTCACTTTGTAGACCAGGCTGGCCTTGAACTCACAGAGATCAGTCTGGCTCTGCCTCCAGAGTGCTGGAATTAAAGGCATGCACCACCACCACCCGGCCTCAGTTTTCCTATTTTTAAAATTTACATTCATTTATTTCTTATTTATGCTTGAATGTGCATGCACACACCTGCCACATTTTGTGTAAAGGTCAGAGGACAATATTTAGGAATCAATTCTGTCATGGATCCTAGGATCTAACTCATGTTCTTAGGCTTGGCAGCAAGCTGAGCAATCTTACCACCCCACCCTATATTTTAAAATTAAACCTATTCTGTTTTGGCAACACATGTGTAATTACATAAAACGAAAGTTCCCATTTTAACAATGGGGGTACACTCAGTATCGGTAGGGGTGTGACAGGAAAGAGACACCAGTGTCCCAGTATTCATGCCCTCAGCATATCAACCTTGGAGAGACTAGGGACCGATCTTGCCAAATCCTTTACCCGGTGGGGTTCTGGATGTCAGTTGTTAACCGCTAGCTGGCACGCCACTGTTATTAGCTTTATAAGACTCTCTGCCTGGCTTCTGAGCCAATCACCACCACATGCTCTTCCTTCGCTTTCCCTTTTTCTTGCTCTGCTTCCTCTTCCTCTCCTCTCCTCCTCCTCCTCAACATCATGAAAGCTATCGCCATGTTCTGCATCCACCATGTGCCAGAACAGTTCTCAGGGTTCTGCAGGTTACTTAACACCCATGGCCTCTCTGGTAAGTATGCCTGTCATCTGAGAGGAGGGAGGGACCCTCAATTGAAAAAAAAAAAAAAAAAGCCTCCATAAGATTGGGCTGCAGGCAAGCCTGGAAGGCATTTTCTTTTTTTTTTTTTTTTTCCGAGACAGGGTTTCTCTGTGTAGCTTTGCGCCTTTCCTGGAACTCGCTTTGGAGACCAGGCTGGCCTCGAACTCACAGAGATCCGCCTACCTCTGCCTCCCGAGTGCTGGGATTAAAGGCGTGCGCCACCAACGCCCGGCTGGCATTTTCTTAATTAGTGATTGACATGGAAAGGCCCAGCCCATGGTGGGTGGTGCCATCCCTAGGCCGGAGGTCCTTGGTTCTATAAAAAGTGGGCTGACAAACACTGGGCAGAGCTCGGGGAATCCTGCAGAAGAGAGGGAGGAAGGATTGTGCAAGCCAGAGGGGTCAAGGACATCACGAGAGGACCCGGAGTCAGCTGACCTGGGCTTATAGGAGCTCAAAGAGTTTGAGCTGACAACCAGGAAGCCTGCATGGAACTGACCTAGGCCCTCTGCATTTGTGTGACAGTTGTGTGGCTTGGTCTGCTTGTGGGACTCCGGGCAGTGGGAGCAGGGCTGTCCCTAACACTTTAGCTGGCTTTTGGGAACCTACTCCTCACGCTGGGCTGCCTTACCCAGACTTAATCCAGGGGTGGGTGCTTGGTCCTGTTGAGACTTGATGTGCCATGTTTTGTTGGTGTCCATGGGAGACCTGCCCCTTTCTGGACTGGAGGGGGTAGATGTGGGGGCAGAGGGGAGGTGGTGGGGAGGAAGTGGGAGGAGAGGAGGGAGGGGAAACTGTGGTATTGTGGTTGGGATGTAAAAATTACTAAAAAAATTTAATTAAGAAAAAAAAAAAAAAGAAAGCAGGCTGAGCAAGTCATGGAGAGCAAGCCAGTAAGCAGCACTCCTCCATGGCCTTGCTTCAGTTTCTGCCTCCGAGTTCCTGCCCTGGCTGAGTTCCTGCCCTGACTTCCTTGGCTTCCCTCAGTGGACTGTGATTCAGGATGTGTAAGCCAAATGAACCCTTTCCTCCCTAAGTTGCTTTTGGTCATGGTGTTTCATCACAGCAAAAGGCACCCTAACTGAGACAATGTGTGTGGACAGTAACGGGTACCTATCCTGGGTGCTTCTGTGTGTGGATATCGGCTCAGTCCTGCGTCCACACCCTCATTTACACTTGGGTGCTTCTGTGTGTGGATATCGGCTCAGTCCTGCGTCCACACCCTCATTTACACTTGTGCACACGCATGCTGTACTGACACACACAAGAGCTGCTAGACTCCCCTTTCTCTCACTGCAGCACCAATGTAGAAGAAGAGTCTAATGAACTTATCTGTAACCTCTCTTCAAATCCCTAAAGCACCCAAATCAAGGCCCAGTGGTCACACTTGGAGAACCTGATGCTCTTGGCTTGGTGTGTGAACAAGAACTGCAGGAAAGAAGCCGCAGACCGATGAGCACCGCACTTGTGGGGAGAGGCTGGAACACTGTAGGTCTAAAGCTTAATTATACTTTAGCTCGAGCTAGCTTTGGCTTCCTAAATAGCCATTTCTCACCCTCCTCCATGTCAGACCCGACATCCTGTGATCAACAGATAGAAACCTTTTGGGGTTTAGCTTAGCAGACCACTGGCTGTCCCAAGGCCAAAGCCAAGTGTGTCATCAGAGAGCATCTGAAGCCTAGAGAGAGAGACTCCTCTGCCCACTGTAACCACCTCTCTGCTGTCTTTACCATTTTTAAAAATGCCTTGGTTTATAACTCTCTTTGTTCCTTTACTATATAAAAACTCCACGAAACTCTTTCCTCATTGGAACATGGAATCTGAGGGATGTAGCTGGAAGTTTTCCTGTGTCCCAGCCGGCCGGTGGTCGGGACAGATCTCTCCCACACCTGTCCCCAGGTAAACACACAGAAGCTTATATTAATTATAACTGCATGGCTCAAGCCTTTTGCTAGCTAGCTCTTATATCTTAAATTAGTCCATAACTATTCATCTACATATCGCCACATGTTCAGGTGAAGCCATGGAGGGAACCTGGCTCTGCAGTCAGAGTCACTCAAATTTGGCTCCATGATTATTGTCTCTTATCCCTTGTGAGATAAGAGCTGTGTTTTCTGTGTCGATAACAACCTCTAGAAGTGTGTGTGTGTGTTAGTCTCACTGCAGACAACAGGAAAAAAGAAAGTTTCAGAACCCGTTTGGGAACTGAACACAGACAGTGCAGATGAGACCGAGAGTTCTGAGCGGAAACTGCAGAGTCTAAGCAATGGTCCGGAACAACCGAAGTGCTCAGAATAAATGACTAACGACATTGTCACAGCGCTCTCTGCCTGGGCAGTTAGGTCACCCCAGAAAACCACAGATATTTGAGGTTAGAAAAGAGCTTTGTACGAGTTGTCTAGCCACATCCTCACCGTCTCACAGCACTGAGATATCAATGGTGGATACTCAGGAGCATTCACTTGTCTCAGCTTTCTATTGCTACGGTAAAGACCATGACCAAAAGCAACTTGGGGAGGAAAGGGTTTATTTCAGCTGACAGTTTCTAGTCCATCTCTGAGAGAAGCCAGAGCAGAGACTCAAGACAGGAGCCTGGAGGCAGGAACTGGAGCAGAGGCCCCAGAGGGATGTTGATACTGGCTTGTTCCCCATGGCATTCTCAGCCTGCTTTCTTAAACATCCCAGGACCACCTGCCCAGGGGTGGCACCATCCCCAGTAGACTGGGCCCTCCCACATCAATCATTCATCCAGAAAATGCCCTACAGGCCAACCTGATGGAGGCATTTCCTCATTTGAGGTTCCCTCTTCCCAGATGACTCTAGCTTGGGTCAGGTTGACAAATAACCTAACCAGCACATCTCTCGAAAAGTCTGATGCTTAGAGAACAGGCTGTGAGTAAAAGCCTTCAGCATCTCCTGAAGCTGCTCAGGGCAGTGCTTCACCTGAGACCAACTGATGGGGATTGCAGGCTGCCAGATAATGTTACGTCTATTGGTGTTTGGGAAGCACTTCCTTAAAGAACTTTGAGTTACCGGTGGGGTTGGGGGTGCAGGGTGCAGGGTGGATGTGTGTTGGGGTGCAAGTCGTTACCAGTAGGCTTTCAGCTTGTTCATACCCCGGGGTTCAAAGCCCTTTAGCAGCCCCACTGCTCTTGGCACAAGGCTGCAATTCCAGGGCTTCAGACGCTCATCTCTTCTCTTCCCATTTTTCCTTCTTATATTCCAGCCGAGCTTAGCTTGGGGTAGTGGCACAAGGCAGCCAGGCTTTCCTTTTGCTCTGTTTTACATGAATTTCTGCTGAACGATCTGCCTTTTATTGGTTTAACTAATAGGACTTCTATAAAACCTCAGATGCACAAAGGAAAATCCCCTCCGCCAAGCAGCCTGGTGAGTGTGGTCAGCACCTAGCTCCAGCTACAAAGCACTCACCACTCAGCACAGGAAGCAGAGTTCTTTTCCCCTGGTCACTTCTGCCTTTGTCTGAGATCAGCACACAAGCCCTTTTTAGCTGACCAAGTGTGGCAATGGCTTTTTGGGTCTGTTCTGCACGTTTTTTCCTTCTTCACAGAGCCCTATGCTGAGTGTTGCACAAAATACAGTGTCATCAGTGCTGAGCAGACTGTCACAAGCTGTCTCACCAGGCAGTCTATAAACGGTGATGGAAATGAAGTTTACTCTCTTAGGAGGAAGTCCTTCAGACTGGTAAGACTGCGAACTGATCTGTCAGTGGAATCTGCACTTTTTTCTACAAGTACAGAGTTCGGATCACCATCGCAAATTCACCGTGCTTTTAAGTTTATACAATTTGGCTACCAACTTCTTTATAGTTTTTTTTGTTTGTTTGTTTGTTTTTGAGGCAGGGTCTTACTCTATAGCTCAGGTTGATTGATCTAGAACTATGTAATCCAGGCTGGTCTTGGATGCATGGCACTCTTCCTGCCTCAGCCACCCAAGTGCTGAGATTACAGACATGAACCCCACCATGTCCACCCAGCTCATCCTTGCCAATTTAATTCTTTAAAAAGCTTTTTATTTTATTTTTATTATATGTGTATGGTGTGTGTGTGGTGGGGAGGTTATATGGACTCAAGACAGCAGTGCCAGTGGAGGCCAGAAGAGGGTGTCAGATGCCCTGGAGCTAAACTTACTGGTGCTTTTGAGCCATCTGATGTGGGTACTGGGAACTGAACTCATGTCCTCTGAAATATCAGTATGCACTCTTAGCTGCTGGGCCATCTCTCCAGCCTTCTTACCAATTCCTTTAAAACAACAACAACAACAACAACACTTTATTGTTTCTTTGTGGATTTCATATCATGCATCTGATCCCACTCATCTCCCCGTCCCTTCCTACCCTCTGCTCTTACATCCTTCCCCCAAAAACAAAATTTAAAGAAAAACAAAACCAAAACCCAAACCAACCAAACAACAGTGTGGAAGCTGTAGCGTGGTCCAGTGAGTCACACAGTATATCTTTTAGTCCACACATCTTTACTTTTAAGTGTTCTTTGCAATGAGTTATTGGTCTGGTTTGAGGCCTTGGCTTCTACTACCCTGTAGATAGTGAGCTCTCACTCAGGCTCCTCTTGGATATTCTACTGTTGCCCTGTGTTAGGGAGATCCTGTAGCTTTGGATCTGCAGATCTGGCCCCTTCACATGCTCCAGCAGTTCATAGATGTGGTGGGTGTGGGGTGGGCTACCCTGTAGTCCTGGTTCCAGGCCCGAGTGGTAGCTCTTACCAATTTCTTGATTGTTAGAATTATTAAGAGAAACAGAAGTAAGAAGTGACATAGAGTCTAATAATTGATTCCATTTCCAGCTCTAATTCCTCCTAGTCATGAACTACAAGTACAGGTTCCAGGATTAGGATATGGACATCCCTGGAGCCCATTGTGTTGGCTCCGTCTCATAGGCTCTGATAGAGTCAAAGAGTCTTTGGGATGGATACATAAACACAAATGGTAATTACTGATTATTATAAAAGTGTAACTATGGGAAGTGAGATAGGTGAGGATACTCTTGGTGGTGGTGGTGGGTGCCTTTTGTCCCTGCAGGCAAATGGACACTGAAAATATATTTTTAAGTAGAGGATTGGCTTGGTGAATCAAGCTGATGAATGGTGGTGGTTGGTGAGATGAACTGATAGAGAGGAGCTGATGCTGAATTAATAATGTACTTTGTAGAGATGCAGCTTTACTCAGACTGGAGACCAGTGTCTGCTGGCATTCACTTTACCGGTGTTTTAGAATTTTGAACAACAGTAGCACTTTTACTGAGGAAGTCATTTGAATTTGTCATGGTTGATAATTGATTAAGGAATCCATTTTTGTTTTTATTGTTTTCTAGCAACCTCCGAGTCCAGTGTGAGCGCTTTTCCCCTCACCTCCCTCAGCCCAGCAGGGCTTTGAGTCTCTCAAGGTCGTTAAAGGATTCCAGATTCAGTGTAACTGTGGCTCTATGATCCGACATGGAGGAAGGCGAAAGTTACCTGCGTTTGGCAGGGTATGGAGTGGTGTGGATGGGCGGATGGAGAGAGTGTAGATGGGACCTCTTCTAATTGGAGGTCAGAAAAAGATATTTTTCTATCTGTATGTTGTGATGGGAAGTGTGAGGCCTGTGAATGAGGAATGGGGACTTACTCCATGGATACTTAGTGAGAAAATCCCAGGATCTGGTGAAGGACACCCCCCCACCCCCCCCCCCCCCCGCCCATGCCTGTGCTTACTGTAGAGCATGCAACTGGACAAACTAACATTGATCTTGAAAATGGGAATTTCTGCACCCATCAGGACAGATAAAAGAGCAGATAATTTCCCCCAAAGTGTTCATAAGTGCCCAGGAGCTCTTAGGAAGCTCTAAGGAAGGTACCTGCTCCCAACACACCACAGATATAATGTCTTGGCACTTAGTCAAGTAAGGAAAGCAAGTTAACTTGATTTTGAAGAAACTGTACAAAAGTCATGTGATTTTTTTTTTCTTGTACCAGAGCTTTTGAATAAAATTCGCCCCAGCCACAGGAGATTTTATCTGTGAGTTTCAGCCCCTCCTTACCATTTGGTCGACATGGAAATGTCTCGGGAAGTGGTCTAAGTGAGACCAGATGGCTACGACCGAGTGAGTGAGACAGCAGGGATGAGGCACCAGGAGGGACTTGTGGAGGACGTAAGGTGAGGTTGGTGACCCGGATGCAGAGGGAGGAAGGCAAGGACCACGGTGTGAGGGCCGCTGTGGCTCTTAGGGTCACTGAGGCAGGGGTGAGAAAGAGAGAACGAAAATGCATCTGATATCACACCAGAGAAGACTTCAGAGGCTGATGGAAAGACTGGACTTTGGGCATAGTAACTGCTCCGGGGCTTGAATAACCTCAGCTTACCGTCTTTCTGTTTTGTAACGGTACACTCAGACCACACCCCATGAACGATGTGAGAGCTCACAGACATTCATGAAATAACCAAACGCTATCAAGTACAGTGTTAGATCTGGGGGGGGGGGGGGGGGGGGGGGGGGGGGGCGGATGGAGATCCAAGGAAAGAAAGGTGGATGAGGAAAGGCCTCCGTGTGAACCCAAAAAGCAGTGAGGAAGATGGTGAACGGGTGTTGTACATGCTAGGCAAGTGCTCTACCACCAGGGTACACCCCCAACTCATTATTTCTAGTTCTTTACTTTTGTTTTTGTTTTTGTTTTTTCAGGACAAGTTTTCTGTGTGCCTGTCCTGGATCTCGCTCTGTAGACCAGGCTGGCCTTGAACTCACAGAGATCCACCTGGCTCTGCCTCCCGAGTGCTGGGATTAAAGGCGTGCGCCGCCGCTGCTGCCGCCGCCGCCGCCGCCGCCGCCACCACCACCTGGCCTTGTCATTTTTTTTTTTTTTGACATCACCTACCTACTATGTAGTCCTGGCTTGCCTGGGACTTTCTATGTAATATTTTTAGTTCTAATGGCAAACTAGGGCCGCACTCATGTGGAACCCCAATTTTTTCTGTATACCATATTTAATCATAAGAATAGACCACAAAACAGGTGCAGCTTCTGGCTCTACGACTCTAGCTAAAAATACTTTTAGAGAGGAGAAATAGAAACTATATAATGAAGAGGGGGGTGCTTGTTATAAGTCAGACAAAAAGGTCCTTGCTCTGTCACCTCCAGGAATGAGCCCTAGGGATTGGGGATGGCCTGAACCTGTGGCTGTGCTTTGGGGTGGGTCCACACTCTTTTTGTTAACTGTCTCCATCTCTTAGGCAAGGAACCTCTTCCAGGATAGGCTGTTTCTGAGCATGCTCCCTTGTACTCCACACCACGGAGCAGCAGGGGAAGTACACAGAGCGGTGACTGACAGGTCCCACTGTCTTAGGGTTTCTACTGCCGTGAAGAGACATCATCAACATAGCAACTCCTGTAAAGGAAAACATCTCAACGGGCTGGCTTACAGTTCAGAGGTTTAGTCCATTATCATCATGGTGGAACATGGCAGCGTACAAGTAGACAAGGTGCTGGAGAAGGAGCTGAGTTCTACATCTTGATCTGCAGGTAGCAGAAGGAGTCTGTGGGCCACACTGGGTGTAGCTTGAGCATAGGAGACCTCAAAGCCCACCCCCAGAGCGACTCACTTCCTCTACAAGGCCACATCCACTCCAACAAGGCCACACCTCCTAATAATGCCACTCCCTACAGGCCAAGAGTTCAAACACATGAGTCTATGGAGATCATACCTATTCAAACCACCCCACCTGCCTACTACTAAGGATGACCAGGCAAGAGGATTTTATGAGCCTAAGAGGTCAAGGCCAGCCTGGGTAGAGTGAACTATCTTAAAATAAACAAAACAACCCCCGAAAGATTGAGAATACTTTCTTTCCTGATGGGAGAGAATAACAACCCAGAGGCCCAGCCCTGGCACTTCTAACAGGAGCAAATAATGAAAGATTTGTTAAAACTCAGGGGAAAAGTCTCCAAGTGTTCTCAGGCATAAGACATTCCCTGGAGCTTTTAGTCCAAAGGAGTATTGTACTGTGATAATGGATATTAATAAATATGTGTGTGTGTGTGTGTGTTTTATTTGTGGTAAAGTATACAAAACTATCTATTTCAACCCTTTTTAGTCACATTGAGTCCATTTACGGTGTCGGACAATCGCCACTACAATCCAGTCCCACATTCCTATCATCCTAAGTAGAAATTTTGTACTCACGAAATAATAGTAACTCCCCCTTTGCCATCCCCGTGCCCCTGGTGATCTTTATTCTTCTGTCTCTATGGATTTGTTCTAGGTTTCTCGTGTAAACACAGATCTGTCCTTTTGTAGGTAATGGCTGTTTAAGACAGGCTGGCAAGAAGAACAGCAACTGAGCAGCTGAATGCAGCTTCCCTTGCTGGCCTTGTCCCCCTCCACACGTCTTGGTGTCTCTCTGGTACAGAGTCAGCCTCCCTACCCTGACTTCTGCATGGGGATGACACCGTTAGGCTCCATGGGCTTATTATGGAGTTTGTTTCCTCTCATTTCCTTCCTGTTTTGTAGAGACTGGTTTCCTCATTCCTGACCCTGTCAGCTGAGTTCAAAGGCAGGGTCAAAGCCCGGCTCACAGCACAATGGCTTCTTGTGAAGCCTGGCTAGGTTTTGCAGGTCAGCCACCACCAATCTCTTACTCTCTTGCGACAATGAGAATGTTCTGGCCGCAGAAAAGCTTTATGTGTGTACTCACTCATCTAATGCTCACTGGCTACAGGGCTAAACTGTCCTTGACTTTCATGTCTTTCATGCTAGTCTTGGACTTCCTTGCCATTGGCCTTCTTCAGGGATGGGGGAAAAAAAACATGTGGGTGATGCTCAGTTGTAGTAATTGGTGACTGAGAACTGGCCAGTCACCTAGGCAGCTTCAGGAATCCCAGTCCTTATATTTAATGCTGGGAAAGTTCTTTCACATCCCAGAAGGAACGTGGAAGACTTCTAGAGAGTGTTTCCAGGTTGAATGATGTGGTCCTTGAAACTTCCTCTTAGTTCTCAAGATTCTCTTTCAAAATGTAGACCTCCGTTGTGACTAGATGGGAAATAATGTATATTCTTTGTGTATGTGTGCACATGTGTGAGTGTGTGTGTGTGTGTGAGAGTGTGTGTGTTGGTACATGTAGCGACCGGAGGACAACTTCTGCTGTCATCCCTCTGCAACTGCTATTCACCTTGCTTATAAAGATGGAGCAGCCTAGAGCTTGCCAAATAGGCTAGGATGGCTGGCTAGGGAGTCTTAGGGGGTCTGCCTGTCTCTGACCTGCCAGTTCTGAACTACAAGTGCCACCATGTCCAGCCCCCTCACCCCCAGCATAGGGTTTGGAAACTGAACTCAGGTTTTAAGGCTTGTAAGGCAAGCATTTGACCCAATGAGCTAGAATATGCACATTCAGATTTGGTAAGGTACTCTCACAGGAGGTCAGCCAAATGGCAAATTTGGTAAAGACAATTTCATAGATCAAAACTCCTATAATGTTTGTTCAAAAATTTCTAGTCACCCTATGAGAAAACTTTTTTTTCTCTTTATAGATCAGGGATTGTGGGGCCTTATGCATTCCAGCAATCTGCCACTGACCTATATATCCCTAGCTCAAGAATCCTTTTCCTAGTTACGACTTCATTTGGTCTGCCATTTGATAGCTGTCTTCTTCCAGTGCCGGGGACCAAACCCAGGGCACACATCTCTACTACTGAGCCTCACCGCCATCTTCCAGAGCATTTGCTTTTATTTTTTGATTAGTGGTGTACCTGGAAGAATTAACTCCAGGGTGGAAAGGCTTGTTTTGGCTCACAGTTTCAGAGGGGTTTCAGTCGGTGGAGGTCAGGATGGCAGGCACAACTCCGGCTGCCGGCGAGGTGGAGGCAAAGGCTCGTTCATCTAGGAGTGGACCAGGAAGCGGAAAGCTGTGGAATTGGGGCTGGGCTGCAAACTTGAAAGTCCTTTTCTTTTTTTTTTTTTTTTTTTTTTTGAGACAGGGTTTCTCTGTGTAGCTTTGCGCCTTTCCTGGAACTCACTTGGTAGTCCAGGCTGGCCTCAAACTCACAGAGATCCTCCTGCCTCTGCCTCCCGAGTGCTGGGATTAAAGGCATGTACCACCACCGCCCGGCAAAAGTCCTTTTCTTAGTGACCTACTTCCTCCAGCTCAGCTCTACTTCCTAAAGGCTCCAGAATCTCCCAAAATATCACCAGTCCCTGGAGAACAAGCTTTCAAAAAACAAATCTGCGGGAGACGTCTCATATTCAAACCTTAACACCAATTTGTTCTGCATGACATTCGCTGTTGCTAAGATTCTCCCTCCTGTCCCAGCCTGTGACTTCTTTCCTTTTAGATATCCCTGAAACAAGATTCTCACACGGTCTCCTTTACTTTATTCATCTGCCTGTTTGATGCTCCACAGAAATTGGACTTAGGATCTGCTGCCAGATACACCTACCTTAAAAGCCTATCTGTGCTATTTAGCTCTGTGGCCTCAGAGGAGTTATTAAACAACTTTGTAAGCCACAGACCCCTTATCCTTGAAGCAGCATCGATGATTTGTGATAGTCAGGGATGTTTTTAAGGCTGCTTAAAACAATTAAAGGCACAGCCGATGAGCAACAAATACTAGCACTAACTTACACAGTTTGCTTATTGACTTTTCTTGAAATAGTCTTGCTATGTAGCCCAGGCTGGCATCAAAGTTACATTCCTCCTGCCTCCGCATCTGCTCCGCTTTCTGACTTTTTAATGTAAGTTTCCCCCAGTGGGTGTTTAGTTGACACGGAATTTTTCCAGGTCTAACCCAGTGTAACTCTCAAACAAACTGACCACAAGGAAGGTGGGGGGAGGGCAATGACTGGCAGCTAGTATTCAGCTGACTTTGTCTTATTGGCTTCTAATCTCCTCTGAAGAGTCAACAACTAGTTAAGTTTAAACCGCTCCAAACCAGGATGTACCAGGCACTGGGAATGTTTCAGAGATGCTAGACAAAGAATCCAAAATTTCATTGCATTTGCTCCATGACCTGGAAATTATAACGGACAAAGTCAAAGAACCATCTGGAGTGATGGAGGTCGGTTTTGCAGAGAAGCAAAGAAGCCAGCCATGGGATGCTGGGACAGTCTTCAGGATTAACGGTCCCAATCCTTTCCCCACAGAGAGCACCCAGCGCCACCTAGAGGGGCTGAGGGTGGTTGCACGTGAAGCTGAGCCAAGAGGACTTAGGTTTCTATTGGTGAAAACTTTCTGTATTCGTTGGCAGCTTCTCTCTGCACCATCAGAACCTCGGAGCTGTTGGCCGCACACCGACGAGGTGATCCGGACCTACCGCGGCCACATGGCAAGGTGGCTAGTAGGTGGATATAACGGCCAGGAGGCGCGGGTAAGCCACGGTCCCACGGGAGGCTCGCTGACTTCAGCGCGGACACATCCTAGTGGGGAAGCCGCTGCTTGGGAGTTGGGGGCTGGGAGCTCATCGGTGCCAGTTTGGTTTCGCGCTTATTTGAGCCGGGTGTGGCGGGTCGGTGGCGTCCGAGGGCAGAATGAAGCTCGAGGCACGGGTCCAGGGCGTCCACTCGGTGGCACGTCCCAGTGTCCCCGCGTTCACGCATGCAGCCGCAGGCTTCGCTTCCCCGGGGCTTTTCACATCGTGGGCGTCACAGGCAGAGGGAAGCGAAGATGACCCGCGTCCCAGCAGCGTCCCGGCTGCATCTCGGACTTCTTTGCGTGTCCCCAAGGTTCCGCAACGCAGTGACCCCTTGAAGGCGGCCAGGAGCCTTGCGGGCCGGCCGCGGGAGGCGGGGCACTATGAGGATGAGAGAGGAGCGCAGGAGGCCTCCGACATAGATAACCCGTGGTCCTGGAGGTGGTCGGGACAGTGTCGTGGTTACTTGGGGGCTGTGGTAATGTGTTTCTCGGGGGGAGAAGGGGACTTTTGCGGTGTAATTTTTGCAAAACGAGTGCTCTTTTGAGAAGGGGAAGGGCCAGGAGAGGAGGTACTGTTGGCCAGGCGTCGTCCCTGGAGGCTGTAAAGAGCCTGAACCCAGGTGGCCCCCTGGGTCTTCTCAGTTCTCCATGGGCCCTTACATGAACTGTGAGGACCCCATCCTCACACCCAACTGCCCTAGACTTCTCAAGGTGGCAGAAAAAACATTTTTGCCACGTAAGCAAGCACACTCCACCTGAAGTCCATCCAACTGCTGACCTGGAACTGGGGCGATTCTGACTGGGCCCACCTGCTGACGCCAGTGCAGAATTGCAGAGGATTCCCCGTGGAACTGAGAATGCTTGAGAAAAGGTTATTACCCTAAATGAGAGCTTAGGATCAAAAGAAACATATATTCTGGAGCTGCCCCTACCGAGAGGCCCAATGCCAAGTGCGAGATCCTTCAGCTGAAGTTGTGTGAGAAAGGAAAGGACTGGGAACCAGTTAGCAAACTTAAGGTTCCTTAGACCATCTCAAGGCCAAATATTTGTCAAACTTCCTTGGTGAGGTGAGAGAGAGCCTGGGTTTCACTTCCCAGAGAGTTTGAAAGGTAAATGAGCTGCAGGGAGTGAGGCATCCTAGCAAAGCAAAGCGCAAAGCGTTAAGGGTGGCCTTTGCAGTGAGTGACTAGTGCTTGACCCACAGCTCCTGCCCACAGCCGCCAGCGAAGTTTTATGCAAACTTGATGTTTTTGTAACTCCCTGTGGCAAGGGTCAAAGCATGCCTGTTTCTGCATCCCTGCAGCACTCAGTTCCTCTTTGGCTGCCTTACCACCTGACACTGCTCCTCACAGCCCTTCGTTATCAGATAATAGGAACTATGTCTTCTCATTCAGTTCCTTAGGGTCTGTAATAGAGTCGGGAGGGGTGCAAGGAACACTGAGGAAATTTGAGGGTCATGGAACCTGAGGCCGAGAGGTGGTCAGTTTTTATTCCACGCTCTTTTTTTTTTTAAATTAGTTTATGTTTTAGTGTTTTGTCCGCATGTTTGTCTGTGCACCATGTGTGTGCCTGGTGCCTAAGGAGATCACAAGAAGGCCTCAGACCCCACAGCTATGAATGGTTGTGAGCCACCATGTGGGTGCTGGGACTTGAACCTGGGTCCTCTGCAAGAGCAATAAGTGCTCTTAACTACTGAGCCATTTCTCCAGCCCCCCTTGTTTGTTTGTTTTTACATAGGAAAGAGTCTGTGGGAGCCATGGGCAAATATTCAAGTAGAAACAACTTTGATAGTGAGAAGTAGTCCAGTGCTAAACAGAGTGACAGCCTACTGGTCCATGTCCCGGCTCATCTCAATGCACACACAGAATACAACTGACAGATCTGAATAGTTTCCCTTGTCACTAATAGATTCATATTGCTGATGCAGAGAGATTGGTGTAGTGTCCTGTGTGACCGTTAACATCTGAGCAGTTCTTCTTAAATAAGCATGCCCGGGCTTCCAGAGGGAATAAATCCCAGTGACACTGGTGCCTGTCGATCCTATTACATCTTTCCATCATGCCCCCAAAAGATATATGGTTGGTTTGTACATTTAGTACAAACCTGAGGAGGGACCTGAAGGAAGAATCAGAGGGTGAGGAATAAAAGAAGGGCTCCCTAGCCATCCGTCTTCTGGGGAACTGGGAATTGCTCTGCAATAGGGATACCAGTGATAGCAAAGTTAATTTAGAGAACACAATGTGCCAGACTGAGGCTCACACGCTACAACTCAGTTAGTTCTCACAGCAAAATGGAAATGGAAATGGAGCGCAGAGAGATTCTGTGCCTTGGTCAAGGTCATAGAGCTCATAAGTGTCTTAAAATCACCTTACTGCCTGGGAGGTGTGTGAGTGCATGTGTGAGTGTGCATGGGAGTGCATGTATGCTCTCTGCCCTGGGTTTTATTCCATACATAGAGGGGGGCTGTGGGTTGAGAATGGAGGCTCTGGAGCAGGATTCCAGGCTGCAGTTCTCCAAAGAGCCATTGGATGGCTTTGTGGTCATCACTTTCAGTTTTCTGATCCATTAAATAATAATACTGGTATTCTCATATTGAGTAGATGCTCTATGTATATCAGAACATGAAGTACAAATTGAGAAGGAAAAAATACTTCTTAGGGGGAAAAGGAGGTTTTAGATTTGGGTGTTTTTGTCAATCTGGCAGCTGGGTAATGGTAAATGAATAGAACATGAAACCACACACCCAGCATGATTCACCCTTAGGGTAAAAATCTTCTCTTTAAAAAAAAAACGATTGCATCTTTGGCTTTACATTTATTAAAAGAGGGAAGTGTACATTAGCCCTCCAAGGTGGGGTGTGTGTGTGTGTGTGTGTGTGTGTGTGTGTGTGTGTGTGTGGTGTTGTGGGGAACTGGAAGAACACAGAGGACTGAGGTGTGAGCGGGTGCTTTTCTCTAGTTGATGTCAATTGATGAAAACTGTAGTCAGGCTATTTTTCCTTATGTTCTGCAGCCTTCTTTTTATTATTATTATTACAACACATTCCAGTGGATCTGAGAACATCTGAGCTCTGAAAATCGATGTGGTATCCTTCTCTTCTCTTTCTTCATTTGGAAATTAGTTTTTAAAAGATAGCTTTGGGGATGGCTAAGGAGACATGGACTGTTATTTAAAAACATGTAAATATGGCTGAATTGCCAAATGATCTGAATTGTCATGTGACCTGTATAAAAACAGGAGCCTTTGGTTGCTCACTCCCACTTTAAAGTCTTGTAGAGATTTAGTGTCAGAGAGGTAAATGCATACTTCATCACATGGCTGACGTAGCACGTGATAAGTACTGTTCTTCTGGAGGAAGATTGGGTCATGAGGTTTAAACTTCTTCCTTTCACCTGTGGGTCTGAGAAATTAAGGGCTACATTAGTTTGGCCTGCGTCTCTTGGGTCTACCCATCTCAAAACAGCTTTTCCGGCTGTGTGTGCCTTCTCCAAGAGATAACCCTGTTAACATCTTCTAGTGGACTGTGAGGCTAAAGAGGTGGATTTCTGTTTGTTTGGAGGTCTGGGCTGGTTCCCCACTCCCCTTCACCCTTTCTTCCTCCTCCTTTCCCTCTTCTTCCTTTCTTTGGAACTCGAGTTAATTTTATGTCAACTGTCCACATTTCTGGAGCATCTTCCCCCATTAAAGGACTTCTAGGTTTGTTCCCACACCAAGTGTTTCTTAGTCATCTTGACTTTTTAATAGTCTTCTTCTTGCTCTCAGCCTCTGGCCCGTTTGCTGCTATTTGGAAAGCAAGAGAGTTTATTTTTATTGTGGATTGGCTGGGTTGGTAATAATCTGAAATATCTTGACAGATTATACCCTAATCAAAGTGTGTGTGTGTGTGTGTGTGTGTGTGTGTGTGTGTATAGAAAATTTACAACAGTTCAAGGCACAAACTGAATGCTGTACTATGAACTGATGAGGGAGAAGATGTCAGAAGAAAACTGCTGTAGGGAAAAAGTGGGTGGGAAAAGGGGATAGCACACACCTAGGTGATTAAAAGGTCCGTGGGTAGCATTTGCATAAAGACCCAGATGCTGAAGCAATAGAGGAGTGGAATGTTCCAGATAGGATAGGGGCGTCACAGAGGTCATAGGACATAGATGTAGCAAATACTGAGACTCTTTTTCAAATTTCTTAACTTATAAGATTTTCT
Organism: Peromyscus attwateri; assembly: GCA_902168425.1. NCBI lineage: Eukaryota > Metazoa > Chordata > Mammalia > Rodentia > Cricetidae > Peromyscus > Peromyscus attwateri. The sequence goes on from CABHPP010118362.1 coordinate 20,643, forward strand.
TACAGAAAATTTCCACTTGAAAGTAGAATAGTGTAATGAATAATGCTCTCTTCTGCCAATCCCAGCAGTTATCAGTGTGCCTAATAATATCTTTCTTCCACATCCATCCCTTCTGGTAGTATTTCAAAGCAATACAAGAAATCCTGTTACTTCTAAATCTTTATGTATGTACTTCTAAACGATAGGCACCTAACCAAGTACATCACAGTGCTTAACACTGGGGCCTTGTTGCCTCTTTGTTAACCAGGTCACAGACTCGGCCTCTGGGGTGCCGCTTGAAAGACAGGGTACATGTGTGAGCGTGTGGGGTGCTCAAGAGATAGGGTCTGTGACAGCTGTCCAGAAGCCATCTGTGGGTGACGTTTTCCTCGCCATTCTTTTTTTAAATTTCATTTCTTTCTTTTCTAGACAGAGCTGCTGTGGTGAGTTCACTTTTACTTCCCTCCCTCTGCACACTATTTGAGGCTCACTTATTCATCCTTCCCTTTAGATGTTCTACTTCTCTTTCCTGTTGTCTTCTACCACGTCAGGACCTCTGCAGCCTTGCAGTTGGTGTTCCTCGGACGCCACTTTGATCCACCAGCTCCCTCGTATCCCCAGGTCTTCTTGAAGGGAGAAGGACACTTATAAATATATAAAAATAGCATTGCTGAGACCAATATAAAATTCAGCTGCCACATGACTCTTGTTTCCCGCATAAGTCAACGAACTTTAGTGGATGTCATTACTGTGGCTGCTTTTAGAACACTTTCCTTACCTCAGAAGTAAGCCTGTTACTCTTTAGGCAGCCGCTTTTCCCTCTCCTCCATTCTAAGAGCTGCTGATCCACTCTGTCTGATCCAGCTGTGTAGATTCACCTGTCCTGGACATCGTCTATAAACACTTAGAAATGGGAAATGCCTTTTGCGTCTGACTTCCTTTACTTGGCTGACTCACAACAGTTTTCATTTTTAATTATGACTAAGAACTATTTCACAATATGGTTATAAGACCCTTTGTCTATGTATTCATTGGTTGGCAGACATTTGGGGTGTTTCCTCTTTTTGTCTGCAATGAGTAAGTGTTGCTCTTACGTTCAAGTGTGAATCTTGTTGACCACCCTTTTCCATTCCTCATAGGTATGTACCTGTCATGGAGTTCCTCGATCAAATGGTAGGTTTGTGTTGACTTTGATGATGTGCCAAATATTTTCCAACATGGCTCCTCATTTTATTTTGCTCATGTGTGGAAATCCAGACATCTTTCAAGTACAAGTATCAACTCAAATGTTTCTGGGCTAATACATATTTTTCAATGTCTTACTTAATTTTTAATTATGTTCATGTGTATTTCTGGTTTCATGTTGGTTGGTTTGTATGCTTGTTTAGTTGGGTTTTTTTTTTGAGACAGGGTCTTGCTACATAGCACATATCTCAGACTGGCCTAAGACTCAGGACTCCCCTCCTGCCTCTGCCACTTGGAAGTTGACATTACAGGTAGATTCTATTGTTTTCCATCTGTAACATTTAAAAATAGAATAGTACTTGAACAGTAGTATCCTAAATGAAGGATATTTTCAGGGCACAAGAAGATTCATTGAAAAGAAAAAATAATGTGTTATTTTTACATATCCTTTATAATTATGTAGAATATTAAAGTAGAGAATGTATGAGCATATAAATGCATGTGGAGAATGACGCATGCCCTGTGTGTTTGCTGGGCAAGTGCTATACTACCGAGCCACACGCACAGCCCCTTGAAATTTTATTTTGAGACAGAATCTTGACACCTCACCCAAGCTGTCATTCAGCTTAGAATCATCAATCTCTTGAGTAGCTGGGATTACAAGCATCCACCAAGCTCAGGGAGTGCTTCAGTTCTTAATTATCCTTTTTTTCCGTTGCTGTGTGAGACAGCATCTCACTGTGTAGCCCACACTGGCCTTGAGCCTGTTAGTAGCTCAACTGATCCCGTAATTGAAGATCCTCCTGCCATAGCCTCCCAAGTACTGAAATCCTAGGCACAAGCCACCAATCCCACCTTCCTAATCCTGCATTTTAAAGTAAATCTGATAGGAAAGTCTTTAAGGTCACATTGCCAAGGGAACTGAGAGTTTCCTGTTGACGTCAGCCGGTGTGCCATGTGAATCCTCACGGAAGGACCTTCGACTCAGGTGTCAGACTTTCATTTTGTCCTGCTTCTGCTGACTACCAAAGTAAAACTCGGGGCAAGTCCCCTCACGATCCCGTTTCATTTCTCAAATTGATACATTGGCACCTGAGCTCATGTGAGTTTTTACTTGAGCAAACCCGAGAGTGGGAAGTGGGAACCATGTAACGGCCGTAGGAAGTGGGTCACATGTGACTCTGAGCTAACTCTGTGGTCCTTCAGGTGCACTTCCAGTGTCCTCTGATCCATGTCTCAGGGCTGTCCCCTCATTGTGCCACCACACCTATTACTGTTAATGGCTGTCTGTCCTTCTTCCTCGTGCCTCTGACAGCAAGCCTACAGAACTATTGGCAAATCTCTTTTCAGTAAAGAGAGGACCAGAGGGGAGCCCCTGTGACGTCACCTAGCAGCCACTGCAATAAGACGCTGCGTCTTTCCTGCTGACCTTTCTATAAGAGAAGGTTCACTGTTACAGTAAAGCTTTGACCTTTGAAAACCTCCCTTTACTCTGATCCTAGATGCTGTCTAGAAGCTTGGGGCCATATCACTGAGCATCTTAATGTTTTCCATTTGACATGATAGATTCAGAGTCTGTTAGCATACTTGGGGCTGTGAATCTTTGTTTGCAGTCAGTGTCTGAAGGGAAGTAGACCCGGAGAGAGACTGAAGAGGCTGGAGGGAAATGTTCATGAATTTGGTCACATGCCGTGGTTGAAGATTTTCTCATTTTCAACCACATTTGCTTACTACTGGATGTGTTTAGTAACACACCAGGAAATGTGTCATAATGAATTTTATTTGTGAGGATGTGGAGAAAGAGGACCTTGTATGCTGTTGGTGGTAATGTAACTGTGTAGTCGGTGCTATTATGGGAATACAATGGAGTGTCAGCCAATGTTGTAAACAGATCTACCAAATGGTGTAGGAGTCTCACTTTGGATAAATTTCCAAAAGAAGTGAAATTATCACACCAGAGACATATGTAGTCCTATGTTTATCATGGCTATTCACTATAGACAACATACATAATCAATTAAAATGTCCATCAAGAGATAACTACATTTAAAAATGCAACACACACACACACACACACACACACACACACACACACACACAC